>CAHIKZ030001879.1:2422500-2612500 GCA_903632075.3 Acanthosepion pharaonis
TTAGATGGTATTACTATTACGTATTGAACTTTATTGACTTTTAGTTTGTTGCAGTCACTATTTTTAGCTCAACTAAAAACAGTGGCAACAAAAGTTTTTACATATAAATGATAGTTTGTCACCAATTGTAGAGGAAAAAAGAATAAATTTAAACTCGGAGATATTTTGGTGTATTTTTATATAACTGATAAACGATTGACAAAAGCGAGAAAATATAATCCTGTGTACATAGCTGAAAAAGAAAGGAAAAACCTTAATAGTGCGCACGCGTGTGTGTGCGCGTGGTGTTGGTGTGTGTGTGAATGTGTGTGTTTGTGTGTGTTTGAATGCACGTGGGCGATGCACCACGTGGCCTGGTGACGAAGTCCTCCAAGAAAGGAAGACTGGACATATCTTTATCAACTGCATTCTAGAACGAAAATCATCGTCGTTGGCAGAGATTGTTGCTGAGTATTGGGGTGCTCATTGACATTTCATTCTGTGTAAAATGAGTCCTATATTGGATCTGAAGAGACGTCCGCATGGTACGGTAGAGAGAATTGGGGGTTCAGGGGATGGAGAACACCTGCCTTTTCTTTGGGTTCTTTTCGTCTCTTCTATATTTGTCTTCTGCTATTTTCGAAGTATGTTTTTTTTATCGTGAACTGTTCTTCTCCAATTGATTCTTTTTGCCCTTCCGTCTCCCAATTGATGGGATCGATTTCTGTCCTCAGCTAGGTCTAGGTGTTTTTGAGCTGTACCTTGAATCGACGTCGTGGGACTCCACGTAGTGTCTTGCAAGATGCGAGCTCTGAAAAGAGGAATTCTTTGGGTAGGCGGGTGACTGGCATTTGGGCAAGGCATCCGGCCCCATCGAAGTCGGTGGTGGGTCATGATGGTTTCTAGGCTCTACATCTTTGCGCGAAGAAGTTCATTGTTTGAAAAAGAACGAAAATAGTGAAAGGAGAAAGTCCTGAAACAGCACCGCCTAACGGGTGTCTTGGTACACCAATTGAGGATAATCCCCGCAAGTTCGAACTTCACTGGATGTCTCACATATGTGAACTCATGGAGGAATTTGGCAATTACCTATATCTAACTCAATATAAATTGTTTTCCACCAACTAAAAAATTTAGTCGTGTCAAAATTGAATGAAAACAAAGGGTTGGAATTCAATTCAAGCATTTCGCGAACAAATAAATGAAAATAGAAAATTTTGATTTGAATGCATGATGAATCTCTAAATATATAGCAGGAACACCAGACCAGATATGGCAGCAATATTCAACCTTGGACGAATGATAGACTTATGAATTTAGTCGAAGGGAAAAATGCACGTTATTAAGTAGCTGTCTTTTTTTTGGCATTTCAGCTTATCTATTTCTGATTTTGCTGCATGATTTTGATCGTCTTTGTGTTGCAAATGTGACGCTCCAAAATACCATGAAGCAGGAATAGTAAGGACTTCCATATGTGACGCATTTTCCATCCCTATCAAGCTCAGATTATCACTTGCTTCGCTTCATATGACAATTCTTATCTGTCGAGAAACTCTTTATCTACCAAAGATTAAGAGGACTCTCTATTACCACAAATAGTTTTTATTTTATTTAGTTAATACTTTTGTATGTCTGAGTTTGACATTTTGACAAGTTCATCATGAATACGAATCCTTTTTAAAGCTTGAAAACTGTTTATAATTTCTTACTGAAGTAAGACGAAATGTTTTGATAAAAAAGGTCCTCTTGTATTTTGGAATGCTATATTATGACATTATAAAAAAAGAAAAGGAATTCAATCAATATAGAAAGATTAAAAATCTTCCGAAAAAAATATGCGATCAAGTGTTTTCTTGCTATTAAAATTTATGAGATTTGTGTTTATAATATAACTAGCAGTAGAGCCCGGCGTCAGCCGGGGATGTAACAGTAAGAGATAGATCAAGTATCGACCATCATAAAGACTGAAAAATAAAATTGACAAAGATTATTGTTTAAGGTTGACGGACACGCATGTCGTAATATTTTTTTTTTTTTTTTTTTTTTACGAATTAGTCAAACCCAAACTCAAACAAAAACATTGTTTTCAATCGTTATGAGTCTATCGATTGAATAGAATTTTATTATAAACAATTGTCTTGTAAATGGAATTTTTAAAGCATTCTGAATGTAAAAATAAAGAAAAAATGGGCAGGACAATAAGAAACACTACCTTTCAAATGTGAAGTTTTGTTGAAATCGGTTTAAAAATGTAGGAAATCCGATCCCATATATAAACGAACACACACACACACACACACACACACACACTAACAACCTGGGTTTTATAATAAGTATAACGATATGAGTTGTCCCCCTTTTATTCTCGTGATGCCTCTTAATCGTGTTTTCAAATTGATTTCGTGCAAAAACAATTGTGTTTTTCCAATTTTTGGCGCTGTTAGAACCACCGCAAGGTAATTTTACGTAGTCCTGTGAAGTTTTGTTGAAATCGGTTGAAAAATGTAGGAAATCCGATCCAATATATAAACGTAAAGACACACACACACACACACACACACACACACACACACACACACACACACACACACAATCTACGTTTTATAATAAGTAAGATTAAAGAACAAAGTTTTAAAAAATCCAGAACATTTGTGCAAATATATAAAAACTATTAATTATTCTATGGTATAAATTATTTACCAACATATTTTTAGTTGTCTTTTTAGCCATATTATTCAAATTAAACTATTTTAAAAATGGCGTTGTGTCACTGGAAAACGCAATCCAATAAATTACCCGGGACTGAAATCCTTAAACTTTTGTGTATCACTTCCGTTTACTTCCCTAAAAATTATCCTATTCATTTATGATAGCAACCAATTCAATAAAATGTATATTTTTCGTATGTTTATTACCTATATTAGATATGAAATTTTTTGTCATCATAATTATTACTATTATTGGAAGTAGTAGTAGTAGTAGTAGCTATAATAGTAGTAGGAGTATTCGAACAAAAAATCTTGTATAAAAAGAGAAATACAAATTGAAAAAGGGAAACAAAACATGAAAATTTAATTTTATCGAGAAACAATAATGATGGAAAAAGCAAAGGAATTTCTACACTTAAATAAAAGAGAAATTATTATTATTACTGGTATTTATTGTACTGTGGATCGATGAGGAATCCAGAAATTCATGAAGCAGTTAATGGTCTAAAAAGTTTTGGGATTCATGCTCTATACCAGTATTTCCCAACCCTTTCTTCCTTGTGACCCATTTTTGGTGTAAAAAAATATTCAGGCCCACATAAGCACAAATAGAAATTCCATGTAACAGGAAACACATTTTATTTGCAAAAGCAAAATGTAGAAGAAAATATAAATCCTAACTGTTGATTACACTGGTGTCTCCGGGGCCATTTTAAATATTTCTCAGACCTACTTTTAGACCTACATTGAGAATCACTGCTCTCTACAAAAAGAAGCCTAGAAAAGTTGACCTAAAAAAGTTTATCTAAGCACTTTTCAGATGGTTTGTTACAACCGACGGATATCTGCAAAAGTGGCCGTACTGCACAAAAGAAGACTAAAACTAAACAAGAAGGATTTTTTCGTCTTGCCTAGTGGAAAGCGAGATTGATGCAAGACGCCAACGACAGAAACTTAGCAGTGCGTCGCTCTAATTGCACTTGAACTTGTAAAGTCGGATATCAAGATCACTGTATTTAATTATGTTCACTTCCCAGAGCTAGGCAATTTGAAAAAATAAGAAGCAGAGTGTACCCTTTATTGGTCAGTCACGCCGCAATCAGAGGTGTTTCTAGTATAGGCGTTATGGTGAAGAAAGTGACCATCTATAAACTTACCGATATGCCCATCAGTCACCCCGACAACATAATCAGTATGTGTATAACACCAAACGTTACACTACATTCGCAATAAGTTGAACGAATCCGATTAGCTGCCTTCAAAACAAGGATGCTATGGTAGGATTACAAGTGAAGCTGTCATTAAATATCGTAAATACGTTTCCCTCAACGCCTTTTGGAATCATATAATATTTACCATCGTAGAAGTGCTTTCGGCTTACCCACAAAAGAAACAGGGAAAAATTTTGTTAAAAGAAATCTCTGTGTATATTTCTGAGATGAAGTATATTAATTATTTACATTATTTACATTGTTCGGACTGTTGTCATCATCTTTGTTAATATATGCAGCTGTAGTAAGAAATATAAAAGAGAAACAGGCCCCTATCTTAAAATAAAAATTGAAGGAACACTGTAAAGCCGTAACATGAGGGGAAATAGAAAAAAATAAGCATGGCTGACCATCTATGGAGGAAAAGAAAAATCACCGCCCCTGTAAGATGAGGTTGTAATGATAGACATAGAACATCACTAAAAAATACGAAAACTTAATGAATCAGCGCATATGCTAAGCCACAAAAATCTCGTAAGTCGTCCAATCATAGACATGGATACAATATGGTAACCAGTAATATGAAATGCTAGAGAAAAACAATAATGACAACAAATTGTAATATGAGCTCAGGTAGAAAATGATTATTCAGACATTAAGTCACCAAAATTCACACCCTGAAGGACACATGTCCCAGTGGATAAAAGCGTTGATTGAAGTCATCCAGTGACTTGACCCAAAGAGTTGTCACTTCAATACCTGACAGCAGAAGTGAACAAAAACTTGAAAACTTGGAGAGTTGAGTAAAAAGAAAATAACTAATACTGAGACATCCGAAAGAGGCAGAACACGTGGAACTAGAACAATCTATCCCGGTGAACGAAATAAAAGGTTCGGTTCGAAATTCCAATCATATGACTAAGGCCGGAACGTACAAAGGGCCGAAACGTCGGGAATATGGCAACAAAGAGAGGACAACAGTAAATAAAATAAAATCTATAAATTATAAATAGTGTAAATAAAATAAAATCAAATCTATAAATTATGGTCGAATAAGAGAACTGAACATCAGGTACATTGCAATTTCTTGTGTTGTTGGGTCACAGCTTGTTCCATTTTAGCTGGTAGTTGTTGGATGCAGTTGACTGCAGCTTCCTGTGTTACATTCTTTGTGTTGAAGAGCGTATAAAAGTGCTCCAATCAGTGGTTCAGGCTCAAAACTTTATGTAGTACTGAACCATTCAATAATTGTTGTAGATGTAAGAAGCCCAAAGCGTCTTCAAAGAAAAACCCACAAAGTCCAATTTTTATGATTTTATATCGTGAGAAAATAATAAAATCATTATTTAACTAGCTGTCTATGTAACTAGTAATATTGATCTTTGGATTTTATTAAACAAACACGGCAAAATGTTCGCTCACTTTAATGATTATTTACAAGAATAGATCAATAAGTTCGTTGCATGAAAAATATTAACTGAAATTTTCGCTGTATAATGTTCAATACATTGATTTAATTGAAGAGCGTTGGATGAAGTACATTGTCAAGGAAGGATGTTAAAAAGTAAATACTTATGCAAAAAATTCTTGATTATTTTTCTCATCAGATTACGAACTTACTGATATATTGGCGCCGGAAATTATGGCGGTAGGGCACCTAGAAAAATGAAACAGTAATCACTGTTTCATCGAATTTGAACCTGTTAGAGTTAGGAAACGTTTCGATTTTTCTTAAAGCTACCCACTAACTTTATTACTACTCCACCACTTACTTTTAGCTATTTTATGCAGTCAAATAAAAATTTTGACAGAAAGGAAAACTTTGATGATTAAATATATTTTCCTGTTTGGTTTATATCAACCAACATTTACTATATTAGGAGAGAAAAAAAAACTTAAATGTGTTGAAACTTTAATTTTAAACAGGTTTAATGCCTTATAAAAAATAATGTAATTTTACAAAAACGCTCAAACTCTATAATTGTGTTTCCTTCCAGTGAAAACATTAAAATCTAACAATCCCGTCCTTTAGTATTGCGTTGTTTTTCCTTCCAGTTAAAATACTAAAATCTAACAACAGTGTTATCCCTAGTTGAGGTGTTGTTTGTTAATCTACAACAGGGCTTTGGCCCAATAACTCCTGAACATTTATTCTTAAAAATACCTTCCACCCCAAAATTACCAAGAATTCTACCAAAGAGCAATTTATATACGACTGGAACATTAAGTCCGTAACCTGACACGTGTAGTTAGTTGAATTGGGATCTGAAATTTTCGCTTTTTATGTGATTAATATTCATTAATGAATTAAGTGCATTGACAAGGAAAGAGAATATTTTTAAAAATATCTAATTTTTGTGTCAAATAAGTATAATAAATATTTTATTCCGTCATTAGGCTATGGAATTATTGATATTCATTCGTAAAACATAGACGTTTTTAAATATTCAGTAATATCTAAAAATGATAAAAATGTTTCACGAAAAGAACTACAATAATAATCATTATTGGCTGCTTGTTTTCCGAGTATACCTGTCTGCTAGGATGGTTAGCTAATCTTGTTGCAGGCGCCTGCTAAGGCACATATGTGATTCTTTGATACCCACGGTTGCAACCTGAGGTTCATAGTGTAACCATATGGAGCGGACATTAGTTACTGTTTTTCAGAACGCATAATCTAGCGTGATCAGAAGTTGAACGTGGTCAGAACACTCAAAGCCTTAGACTTGTGAACGTCATGCCAACGCAACCATCAAGGGCTTTAGAACGGTTTAGCCTATTCAATTTCACTTGTATGTTATGGATCAACTCGTGATATGGTTTTCAGACACTACCTAACGATATTTTGAAGAAGTCATTTTGAGAAATAGGCCACTATGAGATTCGAACCCAAGGCGCGTGGACGGAACGCAAACATTCTCATGTCCATCAAAGAAATATGGCGAGGATGAAAAATTACCTATAATTACCTATAATTTACTAAGTATTACTCCCAGGAGATTATCTCTACTGATATATAGTAAACTTCGATCCGTATAGCAGAAAGTAACAGTTGTTGGACACACAGTGAGCTTCGAACTTCGTACAGAAGTAATCGTCTACGAGATCAGTTTGCTAGCCATTGTTTCACAGCACAGTAACCTATTGATGCTTATTAAGGTTAGCTTAATCTGGCATAAGGCCGCGATTGTGGCGCACCGAATGACGACTGAACTTGCTACAGCAGTAATGATTTGCGAGATTATGGTCATAGTTTTTAAAAATTTATGGTATCAGGTTAAATTTTGACCTTGTGTATCAGTGAAAAAAATCTGACCCCGTCAGAGTTCACGAATAATACTTCGACAAACACTGAAAAGGTGGGCTCATACTAACAGGTTGACAGTTACTGCGTTAAACTTGCAAGCCATTTACAGTAAAGTCGATTTTCGTAAAGCCATCTTTTTTATGGCCGTATGAAAGACTTGTTTAAGTTTAAATATATAATTTTGGGAGTAAAATCCTCTTACATTATGTAACATGGTTCTAAATAATAAAAAAAACTCAGTTCAGCCCAGTTTGTAAATATAGAAGTATTGTAAGCATTAATTTCTCAATACATTTAGGATGTAAAATGAGTATATACTTTTGCTTCTTCTTCCTATGAGCCGTGTCCCTCCAGAACGTTGTCGATCATGGCTCTCGACAATTTCCTGTCGTAGCTTAAATAATCTGACCATGTAAATCCCCATTTCTCTTCAACGAATTCCTCGTCAGACTCTGCAAGGCACAAATCGGATCACATATCGAGGTCGTCGACTCTGTGGATTCATCCTCCAGAGAGCATTTACGCATTAAAGTAAAAACAAAAAAAAACAAAAAAAACAAAAAAAACAAAAAAAAACAGTTTTAGATTAATGCGCCTGATGTCTGTGTTTGGACTGAAGTGCTTCGGGTATTACTCGAAAAAGGACTACATTAAAGAAGCAAAAAAAGCGATGTCTTCTTTGTCACGTAAGGAAACGCATTCCATCCAGTAAAGGAACGACTTTTCTTGTATTTTGCGATCGTTTTCGGGCAAATAAACACTCTCAAGATGCGTGCTTGCCACTAAACCATTATTATGTAACGATGATTTGTAGGTCATTGCAAAAATATGTGCGAATATTGATTGAAATAAGCTGTTTATACCTACCAGCTAGGGCATTTTGACATGGTGTAATGGTTAGCAAGCTTGTCCCGCAAGATCAATTACAACCCTTACTGGATGCTCGAAACTTTCGGCCTTGTACCACATGATAGCTACGTTTGGTAAATCAATATATTTGAGAACTTCGACGTGTTGTAATGGTTAGCAAGCCTGTCGACTGAGTAGTGAATTCGATCGTCACTGGTAGCGCCAAACTCTTGGCCTTGTGCTACATTTATGTTACTCTTAGTAAGTTGGTATAAATACCAAAATCTTTTTAAAGGTGGTGAACGTTAGTTGGTCACAATTTTCTTTTTTTCTGCCAAAATCAAACACTAGTATATTTCTAGTTACTTTTAAATTGTATTCTAGTAAATCAATATTTTTGAGAACTTTGACGTTGTGTAATGGTTAGTAAGCTTGTTTTTCGTCAAGTCATATGCATATGGCCTGACGACTGCGTATAAGTTTGAAACAGACTGTCGCCGCTGGGTTTTGACTTCAATATCTACTTTTATATTTACATACACTCTAAGAAGTGCAAGAAAAGAAACTGTTTGCATAGAACTTACGGTTACATTTAACCAATTCAACTGATGAAATTTTGCTGCTGATCTTGTACTACGTTTAAATTCATAAAGTTTAGGTGCCATAGCGAAGAGCTCATATGAAATAATTTCCGTGAAAGTATTTATAGAAAAAGCACAGGGAAGTAACTTTACGACGGTGAGAAAGTGAGTGAAGCCAAGACGCCAATTGAGGACCAATAATATTGCTGATTCTTCTCTGGATTTTATCAAGAATCTCTAAATATATAGCAAGAGCATCTGACCATATGTGACAGGGATATTCAAATCATGGACCAATAGTAGACTTATAGATATGTAAAATAGTTTCTGGAGTGAAAAATTGTCTAGCGTGACACAATGAGCCAAATTTCTTAGTAGCAAAGCTATCAATGGACTCAATATAGTATTTGCACTTCGTGTCAGCCGAGAATGTTAGCCCGAGAAGGTGCAACGAGTTATACTCCTGGAGGTTAGCATCAGCCATGCTGATGGAAGGCAGAAAAAGATCATTTAGATGATTAATAGAGAGCAGTTTGCTTTGGACGCGCTAAAATTAACAAACCATTCCTTGCCCTAATTAACAACAGCAGTTCGATAAGATCAAATTATCAGCTGATTAGTTGCCAATTTGAACTTATTGAACTACTCAGATTTACTATCGAGACAGGAGTAAATGCTTGTGTCATCTGCATAGATACCAAATTGAGAACTGATGCCATCAGTGAGGTCATTGATAAAAATTAAGAATAATATAGGACCAAGTAATGTAGTCCTGGGAGCACCTGCATTAATACAAAAAGATCTAGAAGAGTGGCCGTTCAAGATAACTTTCAATTTGCGATTGGATAAGGAAGAATGAATCAGCTCAAAATTTCGCCCGGAGACACCATAACCTTTCAACTTGTGAAGTAGATCGGTAGGCCAAATCGCAGTCGATCGATTTTGGAATGTCCAAAGCAACAGCCCAAGTTTCACTATTCTTCTCTAAGGTATGGTAGATTCTTTCCGCAATAATCGTTAATACACCAGCAGTTGGCCTAGAGAAACAAAAGACATATTACTTGTCTGAAAAAAAGGCCCTGCGATGTGAGATGCTTAATTAATTCAGCGTTGATTAGAACCTCTATTAGTTTACTAAAATGAGGTTGAAGGCTAAGATGCCGATAGTTGAAAAAATCAGACGGTTCACCTGAGTTCTTAAAGACTGGAACAACAGGTGAGGATTTCTAACAAGCAGGAAAACACGAGGCAGCGAGGTTTTTATTATAAGGTTTAGAGTCAGTTCGGGAGCACATTTCTTAAGGACTATTCTTAAGGATATCATCAGGTCCTCATTCTTTGTAGGGGATAGTAAAAACCATGGAAAGGGTTATATGCATATCACTTAAGTGAGACTCAGTTCTAAGTGGAAAGTCATGCAAGGGTTTCCTAGTTTAGCCTAGGGTAGAATTTGAAGAGAATTTACAGGCGAAACAATCTGCTTTATAAACATATATTAACACCTCAAATTATTTGAAGAGAGGAGGGATAGAAAACTTACTCTTTTTTAATACACCATTACAAAGCTGCCACTAATTACGAGAGCCAAATTTGTTAGATGCAATACAGTGCCTCATTCTAATTGCAAACAAAAACTTAGCTCATTCGAGGACACGAATAGGCGTCTGTTGTGATCGGAACTGTAACGGTAACGCTGGTATAGTCACAAAAGGGATTCCTATGGGCTATAGCGGCTGAACAAACTGGCGTGAACCATAGAGAGATTGAAGTTTTACTTGGTATTTCCTAGAAGGAACAAAAGCATCTATGTCGGCTTTTACACAAGAAGAAACCTCATTGGCACAAATTCTCAACAGGAAGATTAAGAATATCTATCCAGGAGCGTCTCGAAAGTTCCGAAGTGAATCCCAGTCAGCATGCTGGTAACGGAAGGAGGTCTTGTAAATAGGATGTTCTTGTCTAATAGATAACTAGAACGAAATATCAATAGATACTACAGCGTGATCCAAGTTGACAAGAGGACAGTGACGCGAAGTTCGACAAGAGCTAGGAAAGGGGTTAAGAAACACATTATTCGCGACAAATTGTATTACCTCAGTCAACTAAATGTAAAGACTATAAAAGTGGAGCGTGAAAGTGTGTATTTAGTGATGTCCTTATGTATGTGAAGTTCCGATGAAAGATTGTGAGTGACTTACATTTGAGAAGATTCCTTTGTTGTTTTGAATATAAGAAAAAGAAAACATTATTATGGAGGGAGAATAATAAAATAATAGGAATTAAGAAGACAGAAGATAACAATGGACATATTTGAAGATCAAAATTGACTGGAAGGCAAGAAACCAGAAGAGACTTCCACAAGCGAAAAGTATGAGAAAAGAAACTGTTAGCATAGAACAACATATGATTACGTTTAACCATTATAAATGTAAAATGCTGAGACCTTGCCGCCACTCTAGTAATACGCTTAAATTTACAAAGTCTAGGTAACAAAGCGGAAAGCTCATCAGAACTGTTACCATGGAAATATTTATTGAAAAGGCACACGGAAGCTACATTACGGCAGTGGTCAAGATCCTATAACATTGCAAATTCTGCTTTGGATTTTTTTAAGAATCTCTAAAATACATAGCAGAAGCACCAAACCAAATTTGACAGCAGCATTCAGTTCATGAACGAATGGCAGACTTATTAATATGTAAGATTGTTTCTTGAATGAAACACGTCTTATCTCTAAGGCAATCTTTGGCTAAAAGAAAATGAAACTTTCGTGTCTTTTTCATATATACAGCTTTGGCAACACCGTCTAGTAGTTGCTAGTAGAAGTTCTTTGGCAGATAAATGGGTTAGCTAATCCTACACTATTCATTGCCATACGAAAAATGAAACAATGATATGAAAACATAACAAAAGTTCAGCTCTTGAAGATTTATTTAAAAGCTTAAAAAATTACGATACATTGGTTTATTAATATGTTTCGTTCTTAACTCAGTTCAGTGGTGAGACAATGGATGTGAGGTTCTATGTATCAGATTTCACGTAGTATAGCACGTACTTTTTAAAGATGTACCTACGCTCAATACGCAAATTGTACATTTTGGGCGGCATTCAAAGCAAGCATCTGTCACGTTATGAGGACAAAGGAATTCTTTTTAAAATAAAAAAAAATTTAATCAGGTTTCATAAATCATCGTATTTACTTTATATTTTGTCTGCGCTTTATTAGGCATATGCAACTCTGTTTCCGTAAAGGAGAGACTAAATACACAGTTGAACACCAAATTTTCACTGGAAACTTTTGCACATACCTAATAAATTTAATATATTTTTCTTTCTTACATTAAATCGTTTGATATATCTGGCCTTTATTCTATTTTTTAATTAAACTTTGGATGCGCATTATATGAGAACGCATTTTATAGATTGAAAAATGGTAACAGTTCAGCCATTCTTTCTGAATAGCATTCTCATTTTTGTCGTTTTTATCGCTATTTCGACCAAGTGTTTTATTTTATTCTTGTTGAAAGTGAAGGAAAAATATGGTAGACTTGTAATAAGGGAAAGCCTGATACTAACTCTTAGGCACGCCTATAAAATCAGTAGAATGTCTGCTAGAAACGCCGGAAGTGGGCTCATGAGCTTTAATATGCTAGTTTTCTTATTTCCAGCCAAATAATTCCACAGATATACATCTGTTAAAACACTGAATAAATCACTGTTCTTCATTTCCTTCGTGTTCTAAAAATGTTTATTCTTAAAATCATAAAAAAAATAAACATTTTTTTGTGTTTTTTATTTATTCTAAAAATATTCAGGTAAAAACGATGATTAGCGGACGACTTTTACACATGAACTCATCTTGTTCGTTACTGTTGTTTCTGATTTATATTTCTTTTATATTAACTGATTTTTTTAATCAAAGGTTCACTTATTATTAAAAAGGCGCGTAGAAGCATGATCTGGGCGTTGCGATAAATATCGAAAGAAATACAAATAAAAAAATTGAAAATAACTGTTAATGATTCTTTTCAGAAATTAGAATAATTAGTTTATTTATCTTCTTTCTTTTTAAAAAATTATTTTGCCGTTGTGGCCCTCTGGTCTTCATTCTGTTTGATATTCTGAAATAAGATACTGTCATTATTATACACGTTAATTCATCTGCATCAGATTCCCTGTCACTATCATAATATCACTGTTGTACTCTTGCTCCTTTGCCAGATGACGTTTTTTATGGAATGAACTACAACTATGGCCTTGAGTCAGACTAAGCTCAACTGAATGAATACATTAATTCCATATAATTTGGACAGTTGTGTTGAACACTAGTTGAAAAGATTTAAGTAAGAATTAAAAGAAGAAAGGAACTAAGTTAATTCTAAAAAGCAGATGCAACATATGTTAAATAATAGTTTAGCAGACAATTATTTTTAGTGGGAAGTGTATCTCTGCTCTGAGTTCCACAGGTTGATCATAGGGGTCAGATACAAGACAAAAAAATAAAGGAAGTCGATTTTGATTGGCTGAGCCAGCGTGGGAATGATAGATACAGATAAAGTTTTTTGGGAGTCGAGTATAAACCGTCAAAAAATATAGACGTGTTTCCTTCGTGTCTGGATCTGCTCCTCGGTGGAGGGAGAGAGCGCACTGGATAGTTAGAAGATGTATATGTCGACATTAATAAACTAGCTAAGTTTAATTTCTCTGCGTTGAAGTTCTTTTATCTCTGAACCCAAAACAACTAGCGATTATCGGCCGGGAGAATACGAGAAAATATATATATATATATATATATATATATATATATATATATAGAGAGAGAGAGAGAGAGAGAGTGAGAGAGAGAAGAAGAAGAAGAATCCAACTTTATGATCGAATCGACACCATCGCCTAAGACCTCCCAAGAACAAAGGGGTTATGCAACATAGGTTTAATTTAGCGCAGTGACTAGGGCCTCCCATCATAGTAGGGTGCAAAATGAGGGTTGCAACACAACGTGGTAATATTCGAAAAGAAAAACTGTAAGTACTATGTTTTAATGCTCACACACACACACAAATCTGAACAGCAAACCAAAAGAAGTGATGTTTGAAAAAAAAAATCTAGGAGTAAAAAACAAAGTAAAAAAAATGTAAATGAATAGGTTTTGATAGACAGAAAAAAAGGACGAATAAAGTTAAAAAAAAAAAAAAAAAAATGGAAATGACACAATGAACACCCACACTCACTCATACATACTGATGCGACAATGTCAATTTTGATGAAACATTTTAGTGGGAGACTGATTTCTGTTGTTTGTTTTGTCTTTTTACAAAATTTCGGAACCATGTGCGAAAATCTATTGTTGATTTTGATTGGCACAGTTTATGTTCTATGTCTTGCAGTCTTTTTTTGTGGAAAAATCTGGCCTCGAAAGTTTCACTTTTAAAAGAAAATTTTCTGGAGAAGGAAATTTGACCAGTAAATAAATTTTCCTGATGTTGACCTTTGAGGAAGTTCGATGATGTGCCACGTGGAAGCTTGAATGCGCGTACGTGAACGCAATGGAAAAATAGTTTTGAAAAAGAAAGCCTGACGGCATTGTATGATGAAGCATTCCCACTGTGATTTCTATGTACTGTTAATGAGTTGAAATTTTTTGTGACTATGGTTTTGCACGCATCCAAATGTTTTAAGTTTAGAATTATTTTGTTAATCAGAATTGACTGACAAATGATTGTTTTGTTTATTTTTGTAACAGTGTGGAATTCTTTTTTTAATCTAAGAGCTGTATGTGTGTCATTTTGCCTTCGTTGATTGAAGAATTAAGTCGTTAATTGGTGAATTTTGTTATTTAATTATTGTGGAAAGACTAATTAATTAATTGTGAGAATAAGTAGATTCGGCTTGCATAGTTTTGGATTTCCGAATGTGTTTAGGTCTGAGTCCTGATGGGCGGGTGTGGAGGAAATTATTACACCTGGCTATGTAAATAGGGGAATGATGTTGGGTAGAATGGGAACTTTACGCTATGACGTATTCAATATCGAATGACCATATCCCTAAGATACCCCCAGGGTCAAGGAATTTCCCTGACGACCAAAAGGAATTGGTCAAGTGGCTTGTGGGATGCCAAGTCGCGGTAGGCTACTAAGGGAAGAAAATCCTTGTAATCACGGTAGAGACAGTAATAGTTAAGAGGTGCTGAGCGGGTATGGTTGCTTTTCCCGTGGGGGCAGCCCAGGGCAGAAGGATTTGAGATGATGCGAGTTCGGTTTTGACACACAGAAGCAGATGGTTATTAATGGTAATTATAGAAAATTAATTGTGGTAAATTTGTGAAGATTTGTTCAAGTAAATCTGCTAATACACATACAAAAGTAATTAATTGGTTGTGGTTGAATAAATAGGATGATAATGGACCGCGTGTACTGCATCACTGTAGGTAGGAAACAACTGTGAATCATGGTATATTTAAAGTGTAAAATTTAGATGGCAAGGACATGGCCCATGTAATGGAATTGGTTGACACTGTGGCATGGGGCTTTTGCTATGTGATTTTTAAACCAGTATTTTTTCGGTGAATTGTGTGTACATTTCATGTAGTCTCAGGTGAAGAGGCAAGGAATTCTGTTCTCCCCTGGAATATTGGATTGTAGGAGTAGTACCGGCTGACCTGGGTGAAGAGAACATTAGAAAGATCAAAGTAAGCTACTGGAGTGATTTGTATCTAGACTGTCGTCTGAAGCGTTAACTTTGACTCACGGAAGCCGGTGACCAAGAAATGACAAAGGATTGTCTAGGATTCTTTTCTTTTTTTTTGTTAAAAAAGTGTTTGTGAAGCTTGAAAAAACTGTTTAGAATTTTATTATGTTCATTCCTTTTTAGGAATGCTATGTGTGCATGACAGAGGGGTCATGTGACCGATGCCCAATGAAGAAAAAAATATAAGGAGCACGCCTTGCAGACACGAAAGAGTAGAATTAATTTTTTTTAATGATCAGGTATTTATGCTAAATAATAATTTAGCAGACTATTAATTTTAGTGGGAAGTGTATCTCTGTTTTGACTTCCTCAGTTTGACCTTAGGGATCAGATACAAAACAAAATAAAAGAAATCGATTTTGATTGGACGAACTACTGTGAGAACGATAAATAGAGAAAAGGATTTTGAGGGGTAGTTTCTTAACCGCCAAACAATGTAAACATTTCTTTCGTGTCTGGAAACGTCTCTCCAGTGGAAGGAGAGCATCCCCATTGGTTAGTCAGAAGATGTATACGTCGATGTTAATAAACTAAGTTAAAATTCCCTGTATTGTATTTCTTTCATTCTCAGAACCCAACTAGCGATCACCGGCCGGGAGAAGACTAGAGAGAGAAGATACAACATATGAGTAAAGTGAAGACCCTGCCCCCAACAGAACGAGGAGAGTATGTGTGACGTCGTCCCCTGGTCGCAGCGCCAACTGTGACGTTCTATTCTGGTCTACCACGGACCAACTGTGACGTCCCTAAACAGTACCAATTGTGTCGTCCTCGCCGCGGCGCCAGCTGTTCGCTCCTCGCTGCTCCGTTCGGGTGTCGCTGTTCCAAACGTGACGTCCGCCTGTCGCGTCAGTCGTGTTGTCTCGTCCTGTGACGACCAACTGGCTTGGTATCGGTCGCGGCACCCAAATGTGACGTTCTAACCTTTTGGTGATTCGGGTGGGAATCTGGTTAGATTTGATATCAGCCTCGTCGTTCCCAACTCGCTTCCAACGCCTGGTTACCAAGGTAACTGCATTGATTGATCCCCAGTCTGCCTACCCACGTTGTGAATTGGTCTTAGGCAGACGAGATCAAACAGTGGTTGGGCCGTAATGCAAACCGAGTTCAACGGGGGTGATACCACACAAATATGCATAAAAGAAAATAAAATGAAAACTCAAAAGTTCAAAGTATCAAAGAAAAAGGTAACAAACTTTATGTCTAGTTGTTCGATACATAGGACTGCATCTATCTCCCGATCCGTTCTATGGATTGTGACACGTCGTTTTCCGTTAGGCAAGTTTTAACGCTTCAAGTTGTTTGCTCTCTAAGAAATTGGTGTTTCGGTGTGTCTTTGGACGAAAGTCGAAAAAAAAAACTTATTGTGGTGGTCTGGATCTAAGTCGCTCTTCAAAATAATTGTTCTTGGGTTGAAGAGGAGTCCGGAATTTGCGTGAATCTTGGTCAACTATCTGCGAGGCGGCTTCAACTGGAGACTCAACTCAAACTTTTCTGCAGCTGAACTCACTGGAACTGCTGGAACTGATTTCTGCCCGTTGACGCTTCGCTTATATGGACGCCGACCAAAACCGGGGTGGGTCTGTCGGCGTCGGGGGTTCCTCGATAATTCTAAATACATATCCACCTCTTTTATTTCTGGTTAGGGATTTTCCACTCTTTTCCATTTTTGGGAATCTTTCCTAACTCCCACCTTCTCACCATACTTCAGAGGGCGTGAACTGCCCTCCCCACTTCTTCGTAGCAGCTTCTCATACCTACACTCTGGATAGGCGGCGACAGCCTCCTTCGTGCGTCACGTGATCACCACTTGACCAATGATGTCTTAGTCGGGCGTGGACGAATCCGCGGCTTTGTTTCAGGGGAAAAAAATATCTTGCTTAACTAAAAAAAAATTATCCCTTCTTTTCCTTTTCTTCCTCTTAATCGCCGTTATCATTTCTCTAGCCGAAAACGGGACAATATGAACAATGGCGGTCATAACTCTTGTTCTACACGCGGTTTTCGTCAGGTATTTTATCGCTAATTATCCGAATGGGTGGTCTTCTTAACACGGCCAACGTCGCCCCGAAAAGACATTTCTAAATTCCCATTCATTTCCCTTCGGTACATATTTCTGATAACATATTTTTATTATCGCAGGCCAAGGATGTTCCGTCGAAAGAATTCTGTCAATGGACAGTCGTGTGTGTGGCTTTGATACAATTAATTTTTCCTATCTATCCAAAGTCCTTTTAGTTGCCTGTTTTTCGTCACTTATCGAAATAACATTTTTATTTGAATTTTTCTTTGGCCAGTCGGCCTGTAGTTGATAATAAAATGCCTTCACGTACCAATAGTTTGTTTTCATATCCTTAGATAACACAGCCGTCGCCAAAACATATCTGATTCTTTCTTTCTTTCCCTTTCTTTTTACTCAGAATTTCCCTGTCATTGTAATGACACTCTTTCGCCATTTGTTACTTATCAAAATATCCCTTTATCCATTGCCTTTTGGCCGTGTGTGTGTTCTGCTTATCATCCACGATTCGGTCCTTAGCCTCTCCTTTTCTTCTTTTCTTTCTTTTCTTTTTCTGCCTCGTTAAATGGTGCCACAATGCAACACATACACATGACGAAGAACAAAGAATATATTCGGCCGGAATGTTGTCGATCATACATAAAATAACCGCGAATAAAATGAATTGGTCAAATTTTGGTTCGCGTCCAAGAAAATCAAATTACAACACATCTGTTTACTTACCGCCCGATTTACACTCTTCTCCGTTCTTTTAAATAGGAGTAGAGGTTTATCCCATGTATTTTTCCCTTCTAAAATCTAATTCAGCTCTATACTTCTAACGCTGGTCCTATCCTGCGTTAATATAACTCCATCACACAGTAACTCTCTAACTTGAGTGGCTCTTGGGCCTTGTATTAGGTGAAAATTAGTAAAAAAATCTACCTGTATAAGGAATTATCTATACCTATATTCTCCTTCTCATAAAAATAACTACGAATAAAATGTACTGATCAAATGTTGTTGTTGTTCTTCTTGCTCCTCCTGAGGAGGTCAGACCAAGCCATGCTTAATAAATATCAGTAGAACTCTTCAACTAGTTTCACGCTGAAGCTAATTTAAATAACCCTTACTCCTATAGCAAGGTTCGATTCTTACAACAAAATGGCTTGAAACACCGGTTCTTGTCCGATCACCGAAGTTAATCAACGTTGAGCCTGGTCAGTACCTAGATGGGTGACCGCTTGGGAATACCAGGTGCTTTATGCTTGGGTGTGTGGATGGTGTAATGGATAATGGCTCGGAATGAGAAATCGGAGAGCCGAGTTCGAATTCCAGTCGGGTTCGTAACATTCGCTTACGCACAAATACTTTTTGGAAAGGTATGAATTCGCTTCTTCTATGGGTTAAATAGTAAGACTTGTATCTGAAAATCATTATTATTTAAAAAAAATCTTTATACAATATGAACTCGCATAAAATAAAATAATTATTCTTATTACCAAAAATATTTTTCGACTTTAAATAACATAGAAAAGTTTGATATGCCGTCAGAATTAAATCAATCAATCAATAACAACGTACCTTACATTTATGATCTTAATTAGGTTAAGCTTAGTTTTAGTTGGTTAAATAGTTGCTTATTTCCCATCAGCCCTAGTGATCGGGCAAAGTGATAGAGCAAAGAGAAAAAATTGTACGCCAATTTTCAGGTCAGGTAATTGCATTCTGATTGGAGTGCAACAGAATCCTTCCACCCCAGTTTCTTCCGATTCATCCTTGTACCTTTCTAGAGTCAATCAGTTATGTGCCATGCGTAATACACGCTTAGGCGATCATGTATCTTTCGATACATGACTAACGAGGCAGATTTTTTCCCTCAGTAGGTTGCCATTTCTGTAGTAGACCAGTTGCAAACTGTCCTGCTATTTACCCAAAGTTGGGGGAGAAGAAGAAGATTCATACCTTTCCCAAGGGTATTAGCTCGTAGGTGAATGTAATGGATTTGATTGGAATTCGAATTCGGTTCTCCGATTCCTCAATCCGAGCCGCTATCCAGTGCTCACCGTGCCTTTCTAAAGAAAATTAAGTAAATCTTTCTACTGATATAATGCTTCATGACCCGTTTGATGTTAGATCAAAGCGAATACGAATTCACTTCCTATTCTAAATTCTAACCTGTTCAAAATGCTTAAACATGGGGTAAAATGAAATGCTCAGTCCAGCTGAAAATGACCTAAAAGTATCTCATTTTAGAATCTCACATCATAAACAGGCGATGATTGGACGGGACAATGAAAATAATAACCATTTTATGAAACTTTTGTTCTGATTTCGTGGCGCCAGCGAAATCTACTCGGTCAAAAAGTGGGTTGAACTTTTGAATCTAGATTTTTAATTATTTCCCAGATCTGTTTTTCTAGATTTTTCTTATTAAATAAGAAGGTTGACTTGCTACTGACAAGGTTAACAATGCGTTGAGCAGCTTTAGCCGAGACAATCGCCTAGTTGGTTGAGTGGTTTATCCACAATATCATGCACTCTTTTCTCCACCAATGATAGTAACATGCATGCGATGTGACATTTTGTCAAGATATGTGATAATGGAATGAAGAGATAGGAGAACTGGCTTCATACCGTTCCAAAAGATATTTAATACAAAGTAAATATAAATAACTTCAGTTGAAATTTGGACCTAGTTTATTTATTCCGTTTTCCAGGCTAATAACCGTCTTTCTCTCGCAAGAAAACCATAAAGTTGTTATTTTGGTTTGATTCTTAAAACGCGAGCCTAAGGTACTGAAGTTTAGATTTATCTTACACTATTTTTACAAGTCTCTTAATAAAGGATCGAACGGGTCCGGGAAACGAGCTCGGTGGTCATCAAATTTTAGAAATAGCAAGAGTGCATAAGCTTTAAAAAGCAAACCAAAAGTTATGCGCTGGGCATGGAATGACTCACTTCGGCGCGATTGAATGGATTTAGAACCTTTGTGTCTCTCGTTAAGATCGGGATCAAATGTTTCCCTTTAATCAGGAGGTAATCGGGTGAGAAAGGGCAACTGAAAATAGATTATTAGTAAAAAGAGAGACGGTGTGGGTGGGGGAGATAGGATGATGATGAGTGATCAATTTTTTAAATTGTTTTATGACTTTTGGGACATATTGTATTCATAACATTTTTCTCAGGCACTCGTTTAGATTTAGCTGATTTTGGTTGGTTTTGTTTAGCAGCATATCAACCTCTAAGTTATTTAATGCCCAAATCTAAATAGTTTGAACACAATTTTATAGATTTAACTATAGATAAAATGTATTGTTGGTCATTTTGTTATACAATGTATTGTTGGTAATTTTACTTTATTGACCCTGATCTGGCGTCTCGGCTTCACTCACTTTCCCATCCCCTTAAGGTTGACCCTTTGTCTCTTTTCTATAAATACTTTCATGGTAATTGTTCGGAAGAACTGTTCGCTGTGGTACCTAGACTTTTTGAATTTAAGCGCAGTACTAGACTGCAGTCAAGATATCACCAATATACAGTTGAGTTGGTTAGATGTAACCGGTAAATTCTATGCTCAAATTTTCTTTTACGCATTTCTGGATTGTGGAATTCACTTCGGGCTCCATGTTTTCCAGCCAACAAAAGTTTAAATGCAAAGTCAATCCCTATCTGCTGTCCTCCTGAGTACTTTTCCTCAGTTCTCGCTCCTTAGTAATGTTCCTGTTTCTAACTCTTCCACACCCAGTGGTCCCTTGCGTCTCGGTGGCTTTCTTGCCTTGCTTGGGGGTGAACTCGATTTAAAAAAAATGTATTGTTAGTAATTTCTTAATAAAAATAAAAATGTATTTCTGGCATCTTCACCATAAAAATGTATTTTTTATAATTTCATGGTGTTTTGCTTTTGTTTCGGAGTTCACTATTCGCTCATAGCTGGGACCCTAACAGGTGCTACCACCCTGGGTGTAGGTGAACCTGGGTACAACAGCAATTAAGAGTTGGTCCTACACTCCTTTTCTGATCAGACGCCTTGCTACCGGATGTAGTTCATCCTCATATCCAGGACCACAAAGATTTAAAAAGTTTAATGATGATACCATTGCTTCTGATACAAGGCACAATAAAGTAATGCATAATAATACTTATACAGAGAGTATGAATTAAGAAGTTCATTTTGAAGGTCATTACTTCTCTTCTTTTTTTATGTTGTGTTTCTTCAGGCTATGAGCAATCACGGCTCTCCACAATTTCCTAACATTTGTAGCTCTAAGAAATGTTTATGTTTATCTATCTCTTACTATCGGTTCTGCCATCCATTTACACAACCTCGTTAGGTAGGTTACTCCCTGTTTCCCTTTGTCCCGCTTACCTTTAATATGACTTGTGAGTGTCAAATTTTCCAAGCCTTCTTTCTTCAGTAAGTGTCCAAAACATTTCAACTATCTCTTTCTGATTCTAAGTACCCTTCTTTTTTGTTTTCATTTTTCATTGCTCATATTCTCTACCCATGGTATTCTCAGCATCCTTCTGTAGAACCACATCTCTGCTGCTTCAATTTTTCTCATCATCTGTGAGGTCCAGCAGTCACTGCCATATATGAGAATTGATATAGCAGTTCAGCATTGAACTTAGTGGTTCCGCATTCTTTTCTTGTTTCTAACGGAATGTTCCTATTTCTTAATACTTTGTTTAGCTTTTCCCCTCCTTCTGTGTAGAGTGTCTCTTCAGGATGTTGACGATCATGACTGTCCACAATTTTCTGTCCTTTGTAGCTCTTAATAAATTTTGTCTTCTTGTTATCTTTTCTAAACACTGTTCCGTTATCTATTTATTCAAGCTCCCTAGTTAGATTACTCGTTGTTTTCCTCTGCACCTCTTGCCTTCAATCTGTCATGTGCGTAACAAATTTTCTAAGCCCTCTTTCCTAATTATGTGTCCTAGATATTTCAACTGTCTTTTCCTGATGTTAAGTATAAGAGTCCTTTTTGTTTTCATTTTATCTAAAACTTCGTCGTTGGTTTGGTCACATGTTCAGTCCATCGTATCCTCAGTATCATTCTGTAGAAACACATTTTTGATGCTTCAAGCCTCTTCTTCATCTGCATATAGTAGGACTGATATGTTAATTTGTTTCTCACTGCTTACTCCACATGTGCCCAACCGTAGTGAATATCTTGCACATCATAGGGTTTTAATAGTTGAAAATTAATCTTACTAAGCATTACTAGTGGAATAAGTTCAATCCTTAGTGAGTGTTCTTGTGCCAGACTAAACTGAGGTTTAGTAAATTTGAACGGAAAAAACACAAAATAACACCAAAATCTGGAAAAAACATTTCATCCTTTAATAGTCAGTTGTGAGGGTCACAAAGCACTGTCTAGGCCCTCAATCAGGCACCCCACCCTGGTGGGGAGTTCGGGGGAATACGCATCGGTCTTGTAAGAAACTAAGTAAAGTTTAATAAATCTTTGTGCACTTCGCCATAGAGCAGTGATAGTAAGCTAGTTTAACAGCTCTTTACTGTGGTGTAGCGAATTCGATCCTCACTATGTGCCACGCCCTTTTTTATAGAATAAGCTCAATGATTATTACAAATGCAAAAGATACATGATGTAACAGACTCCGTATTTTGGATTTAACAGATTTTATCCTAACGGAACAACGGAATTGGGACAGGTCGTAATTCGAACAAAATGTCTGTCTCGTGCATTTTGTTTATTATATAAAGAGCCTGAGTTGACTTAATTGCAGTTATGTCTGGTTCTAAAAAATTTAATGCCGTTTTGCTAAACAGGAAAAATATATAATGAGCCGAACTGCTTGCTAATAACCATAAAATGAAGTTCCGAATAGCTGCAATGCAACTAAAATTAAGATGAAAAAGATACTAGTAAAAATTAATAATCCTTGATAATGCATCATCTAATAGAAATCCAAGAAATATTACTACTAATAATACAACGAGTAATTTAGAAAGAATGAATGAAATATGGCGCCGAGCGATCGGAGGAAAATAAAGAGTAAGTTTTGATTAAATTCAATCTGTTAAATAATATTCTTATTTTCCCCCGATCGATCGGCGCCGCCATATTTGATGTTATCGTTTTTTATTTATAGTCACAGCTATTAATATTAGAAGTATTGATTTTTATTAGATAACTATTATTAAAGGCCGTAGAATGACGGTCTGAATAGTTGCTATGAAAAGCAACCAAAATTAAGATAAAATACTATTAAAACTTAAGAAGGCCACAAATGTGAACTAAGGGAGAATTGAAATCATTATAGTATTAAGGTTCGCAAGCTAATCGTGTGAACTATTGTCCTGGGATTGGGGGACAATTGATATTTACTAATCTTATCCCAGTCTGATTCAAAGCCAGTGGGGATTTACCGGACTATCATACTACTTTTTTTTAAAACTAGTTGTTCACCAAATATAAAGCCCGTGAACCACTCAAGCTAGAGGGTTATTGGTTTAGGTTGATGCCCGTAAGAGAAGGTAAGAAGCGAAGTTTATGAGAGTATGTAGGAAAGATTGCGGATAACACTAAACTTGAAGAAGTTATAACTGTAGTCATCGGGGAAGCATCCTCTCCGGAGTCTGTTCCATGAAGCAGTGGTTCTTGGAAAGAAGCTGTTCGAATGGAACTTCTTCCTTACTAACGGAATACGAAGGGAATGAGGATGATAAAAGTATTAGTCTGTGAGGGTAGTTTACTATATAGCTCAAAAGTGAGAATCCTTAACTATATATTAAGTTTAGTTTATAGTACGACACAAGGTCACAAGTATAGAGCAGCCAGTAAAGATCGAAATCGCTACAGTATCTGTATAAAATTGCTAGCATGTTATGAATATGTTAAAATTGCTAGCATGTTAACATGTAGGATAAGTTGATGAAGCATGACGGCACCCACCTCCTCTATGCTGTGTGCATAAATGCGCGCGCGTATCCACTACGAATTTTTATCTTCAAATAAGAACGGGGAAATTTACAAAGCTCAGTTTTGTGAGGAGCAGAGTCACAATAGTGAAGAGAAGGGTGCTATACCGTTTAGCTACAGAGGAAGCGTCTGTTTAGCAAGCTCAAATTACTGATTTTAAATTACATACTTCCCATGAATTTGTCTCAGAGGACACATTTTCTATGAAATTTCTTGGTCATTCATGCCGGTAAATGTTGTTAATACTGTTTATTATAAAAAGCATTTACTTAAATATTTGTATCCATAAAAATAACGTATAAACAGAAATATATTAAAATAATTGTCGGGCTTAGACCATTTTATAATATATACTGTCTTTTATTTAGGTTAAGATACGCTTCGAGCAGATATGAGCGTTCGTGAGAAATCATGGGAAATTTGTAGTTTAAAAACGTAATTTGACCTTGCTAACCAGACGATATCTCTGTAAGTAAATGGTATAGCACGTCAGGCTATATGACGGTTCAATGCAGGATATAGGTTTGATGCCTATATCGGGGGGCACATATTTTCTATTGAAATTTCTCGGACATTCAGACCGGTAAATGTTGTTAATACTGTTTATTATAAACAAACCATTTACTTAAATATTTGTATCTATAAAATAATCTATAAACAGAATGTATATATATATATATATATATATGAAATACGCGATAACCACGAACAATATACATTCAATAAATTGAAATGCTGAAAGGGGCAATAATTGGATAACGGAGAAAAGAATAATGCAGTCAATTCGATTTCCAATAATTTTGTTGCTGAAAGAATTGAAATTGTGATATAAATATTATAGCATAATACACTTCATTTCCTGCAAATGTGGCACAGATTTTTAAACGGAATTTTTAGCGTCATGATTCAAATTCAAACCAGATAGTTGGTTGAAATACCGTTGTTACTCTTGCAATGAGCTAGTTTCTGAAACCGTTCACATTTAATATATTTGCTTTTGTTTTTCTTTTTAAACTATATTTTCCTTTGTTTTGTTACATTTAATAAATCTTTTTCTTTTTTAACTCCGAACTTTTCCTTTTTTACTACCTTTCTTTATGTTCCCTGATTCCAATTTATAGAGTTTTTATTATTATTTTATTATTTTAATTTATTTATTTGTTTGTTTATTTATTTTAGTTCCGGTCATCCTTCTCTTTGTCACATAAACTGACTACCTGACTGTTACGGAGTGATTTCGCAGTGGAGGCTTGTATTTGTACTAAGTCAATCCTAAAATAGGTTCGACATACAAAACATTAGGAACTTGGTATAATAGGTATTACGCAGAGAAATCTGGTTGTGGTCGCTGATACTTTCGTATTCGACTAACTGTCGTCCGACATCGACTCACCGACTGACTGCCTGATCGCCTCGTTACTCTTACTACTCCTACTTATTATAGGTGGGAGAGTCTATTCACTATAGAATAGGTGTGTTCTACCATAACACTGACCCTACTTGGATCTTTCGTACAGTAAAAGTCGTCTTGCTAAACTTGTAGAGTCCTTTATGCGTATTAATAGTCAAAAACTTCTGACATTCCCCATCCACTTCGATTTGAAGATATGCCTTAGACAGGTCAGTTTTTTTTTTGTTTTTTTTAATTACCACCATTTAATTCGGCAAATATATCCTCTGAAGTTGGTAGGGGATATGCATGTGCTAGGATATAGTTATTCAATCCAGTTGAAAATCTGAACATAAACGAATCTTATTATTTTTCTTCCTAATATAAACCGTTGGTTGTGACCCATTCTGAATAATCTATTTTTTCAGTAACTCCGCGGTTTTCTAACCTATCCAGTTCGGTGTTAATAGACTCCATCGCAGCAAAATGGATATTTCTTTTATGCTTAAACCCTGTTATCACATTTTTCTTTTAAATTAAAAAATCCATTTGACTTTATACATTTTTCCAACTCCCATGAGAATATATTCGTGAATTTATCTTTTAGTTTACTCACTGTTTCTTTAGCTGTAATCTTTTTCTCTGACGAACAATTAATTTTTCCAGAGAGTGATTTAATCGGCCAATTACATAGTTCAAATAATTCTAAGTAATTGACGCTGAGTAAATTCAAGTTGGAGTTTTTAATACGTAAATATCTGCTTTTTTTAGCTTTACCCGCAAAAGCGATATTACACGTGATTTTCTCCAAGAAAAATTAATTTCATACTCGATATTCCTCTTGCAATTTTGTCGGTTTTTCTCAAGTTAGGCTTGCCGATTCTGTTCAAAGTTTGTTCATTATTAATTCTAATATCGCTATTAGTGTCCAATTGAAATCTCATCGTCGTGTTATTCATTTGTACTGTCACAAATTTTCTATTAGTTGAATTTTCCAATTTATAACTGTTACCACTACTTTCAGCAAGTTAATTAGTGTATTTCTTTTGCATTTCGACTTGCAGTAGTAACGTTTGTGACCTGTTTTTCCACAATTAAATCATTTTTTTGGTTTTAGATCAACAGTTTTTTTCTGAAATGAAGCATACTATAACCATAACATTGGTTAAGTTTTGCAGTATTTTAATTCCAGATTTTTTTCTTTTGGTTCTACTGTCTTTTTTCAAACTACTTGTATTTCTGAGGTGCCATTTTTGCACAATTTTCGCTGCATCGTATCTTAAATTGATAATTTTTGGCACTCTTCCGGAACAGTCTCTATCGTTATCTTTGAATCCTGATCAAGTTTCGTATTTCCGTTGTCGTATTTCCGCATCGTTTCTTGATGTTAGACATTTAATAAAGATTAGTCATTTAAATCTATCTGAGGATAATTCATCCAGTTTAAATTTCTCACACTCACGATTGACTTTAGCGGCATATGTGACAAAATCTTCAGTTTCGTGACATTGTTCGCTGAAAATATCCTCGTACCTTCTGAAGTACGACAGGAATGTAATGTTTTCTTCTGAGACGTAATCAAATTCACTAATTGAGTCAGCGATTGAGTCTGCCAAAAAGGAATTTTCGCATTTCTTGTTCTTTGCTTTTCCAGGATTGCTTTTATCTGTTTTTGATCTTATTCCATTAAAAAAAAAAACATGTAAAAAGGAATATTTTAAATTAATATACGACCAAAAATAAAATACTTTTGATAAAAAATCTTAATGATTTCACTATAATTATGTAACAATAAAGGTAATGATATTCCACAAAAAAAATCTACGGTTTATGTTACCTCATCTCATTGCATGGTTACGAACTATAAACCTAAATTGAGCTTGAAATATTGTGTAATCGGCTTTAATTTTTTTTTAAAATACTTGGATATGATATAATGAATAATTTGTAGTGAAAAAATCAATTTTCGATTTGTTAAATACGCCCCTCCTCCGCCGAACGCATCATATATTACGGGGGTGGCCAAACCTGATTAATGTAAGAGCCACATACGATAAAGTTCAGATGTTTGAGAGCACAAGATATGAACAAAATTTACACATACGTTTTTGTTACATTGCACATTAACATTAAAATTACGTTTTATTTCAATGAGTTTTCAATTCATATCTATTAAATAATTACAAAGCTTGAATTTTTTTCTTATTTACCTTTTATATTAACTGTGATGAGAAAAGGAGCTCAGCCAACATATTTCCACGAGCCGCATATTAAAAGGTCAAAGAGCTGCATATGGCTCGCGAGCCGCTGTTTGGTCACGCCTGATATATCTGATGTGGTATCAAGAATTTCCTGGATTAGAATCTCTTGGCGAACTGCATAGTTAATTCCAGTTAGGTGTAAGAACTGATGGCGTGTTTGGTGACGAACCGAATGAATCCGCTCCCTTTGTATTTGTTATAATAGTTGCTGAATAACTATCTTTAATTCTTCCAGAGTGTATTATGTTCGTACAAGTAGGCTTTAACTAGGAAGAAAATCTTCTTTTTTTTCTAATAGCAGTATATCATACAGCCTTTAAGTTTATCGACTTTTGCGTCGCCTTATGAATATACATGAACTCTACAAAATTCTAACGCTGTATCTCTAGAATGTTATTATACTACAAATCATAATAATGATACTGAAATATTTTCTCAAAATGTTCCGTTTTATTGAGAAAGAATGAAAATATTGGACTGACGAGGAGGAGCAGTCAAAATGAACAACCAACGAAGTAATAATCAAATGAGTCTTATTCGAGTTTTGGATATCATCTTGGGATCTTATCGGAAGTGTGACGGTTTCGTTTGGCATCTTCTAGACAGACTTCCGGTAAGCTATGACATCTACTTTTAATATAAACTATATTGCACTGAATTTCAAAGAAAGCTATTTACATCTTATTTCTGATATCACCAAGACAATTGCGGAGGAATCCTATAAGAGTTATAATACTCGTGAGGTTGGTAATGCAACGCATCAAGCCTGTATGAAGTGGATCTTGATTCCCTCAGTGCGTTGTCTGCCAATTTTTGCCAAACTAATCTCAAACACCATCAACATTATCTGAGTCTTTATAAAATTAGATATTTCAAACAAGACTTAATTTGTTCCTGTTATTTTATATTGAAACATTTCTCTTGCTTTTAAATATTGCTTTGTAATATTATTGGAATTTTTTAGATGAAGAATTGTCAATTATTATTAAATTTTAACTAGTATTTCTTTATTCTTATTTCTCTTGCATTTCATAACATATATTGCACTGCATTTCAAAGAAAGATATTTACATCTTTCTAATATCACCAAGACAATTGCAGAGTAATTTTATAAGAGTTATAATACTGAGGTGAGGTTGTTAATGCAAGGTGAGGTTGTTAATGCAAGGTGAGGTTGTTAATGCAAGGTGAGGTTGTTAATGCAAGGCATCAAAGATGTATGAAAAGAATCTTGATTCCCTCTGTGCGCTGTCAGCCAATCTTTGCCAAACCAATCCCAAACACCATCAGTATTATCTAAGATTTTATAAAATTAGATATTTTAAACACCACTCTTCATTTGTTCCTGTTATTTTATATAGCGACCTTTTCTATTCGATAGAATAGACCTTAAATTAAATCAATTGAAAATATAGAATATATTACATTCTGCTGATTCACCCAACCTCTCCGAGTGATTATCATTTTTTCAGCCGTTTACAAGTAAAACTTCTTGTATTACAAACAGAATCAATTTGAAGTTTCGTATAACTGTAGTTATTTAATAAAGAATTCTTTAGAAAAGGAATTGACAACTTTTACTCAAGATAGAAAAATATCTACAAGACTTGGAGGAATACCTTAATTAAGTTTTTAGTGACTTTTTATCCAATTATTTTAAACTGGCATTCTCATGTTAGACAAACTGAAAGAAAAAAATGTATCTATCCAAGCTTGTCATTATTTCTACATCATATGAGATGAATGTTTTTCTCTAAGTATTTAAAGATCAGTATCTTCATCTTTTTCTGCCGAGTTATTTAACAGTATTTAAAAAAAATTAAATTTAATTCAAATTGCACACATTTATAACAAACTTGTCTGCCTTTGAGTATCTATACAGTGAATTTCGAATTGCATATGACAAAGGATCGAATCAGATTGGTGTTAAATAATAGTCTAGCAAACTATTATTTTTTAGAGAATTGTATTCTCCTCTGACTACCTCATTTTGACCTTTGCGGTTAGATGTAGGAAAATAGAGGAAGTAGTTTTTGATGGGTTAAAACTAGAGTGGGAATGTTAGAGTTAGAAAGTGATTTCAGGGAGTTAAGTTTTTACATGCCTACACAGTAGACGTGGCTATTTTGTGTCTTGGAGAACTTGCTCCTCAGTGGTGGGGTCATAGAGCGACCTCACTGGCTAGTTAAAATGTACACGTCAACGTGTTTAATAAAATAGATAAGATTAAAATCCCTTTTGCTGAAGTTCTCTTTTATCTCCAGACTACAAAAACATTTCGACACCCGACCAGAAGAAGACGAGCGAAAGAAGGTACAACGTCATGGAATCGACCCCGTCAACCAAGAGTTCCCCCCCCCGAACGAGGGGGTATACAAAATTGGTTCAAACATTATTTCTTAGTTCATCTCCAAATCAAACACATATAAATATAGACACATCTGGTTTGCTGGTCCTGCTATATATATTAGAAATTCTTGATAAAATCCAAGGAAGAATATGCAATGTTATTCGTCCTGACATAGCATATCGGCTTCAGTCATTTTCCCAAGATGTAACGTAGTTTCCTTGTGTCTGTTATATAAATACTTTCATGGTAATTGTTCGGATGAATTTTCCACTATGGTGCCTAGACTTTATGAATTTAAGCCCTGTACTAGGTTGGAGATAAAGTCTCATCATTTTATAGTTGAAATGCCGAGATGTAATCGTAAGTTCTATGTTAACAGTTTCTTCTCTCACATTTCTAGCTTGTGAAACTTTTTCTGGCTTCTTGTTTTCCAGTCAAGTTTCATCTTCAAAAATTTAAATGCAGTGTCAATCGTTTTCTTCTCTTTTCTTAATTGTTGTTCTTTTATTGATTTCTCTCTTTAATAGCTTGAATTGTTCGAGTAAAAAAGGTGTGTCTATATTTCGGTTTTAGACGTTGATCACTGGCGCCATACAGAAACATTCGACTAAGCTTGTCACACAAAGCGCAAAGTAATACGGTCCTTAGTACCCGAGGGTCTCCGATCAACGTATCCAAACAACCTGTTATCGAAAATGTTTGAAAGAAATCCAGAAAAAAATCCAAAAAGCAAAACTTGCATTTGTCTTGCACTGAACTGAATCCATGCAAATAACGCAATGCGTAGGCATAACCTACTGTCGCCTCCGGTCATCTCACATATTCACTGTCTTTTTCCATTCATCGTTGTCTAAGAATTGTTCGCCTTGCATTTCTTTCGTTCATTACTTTTGCATTTTCTTCGAAATTTGCAACAAACCTTTTTATTTAATATTCAATCCTTTATTAAATATACTGACGTGACAAAAGTAATGAGATGATAGTATGTAAATGTAAGGATAGATGGCGCCACCGTATCTTTAGATCATGGAAATATGCAGACAACGAGACAAGCCGCAGCACTTTATCTAAGAGCAAAACGTTTCTAATAACACTTTGGATAAATGGTAATATTTCAAACAAATAGTGGGTTTCAGTTTTGGTTCCATGAATCTATAGTTTCATTTATCAACAAGACGCCGTGCAGATCAGTAGTGGATCAATAATTGTGTCATAATATGGCATTGGTTGGGTGTGCCGATCTGCCTAAACACCTCTTTGACCAGTGATCGCTACGTTGCATGGCTTTGTGAACGTTAGGAAAAAGGACTATTCATAGACTACAAAAATTATTTTAGCAAGACAAGGCACCGTGTCATTGGATCCGATTTGCTCAGAAATCATTTGAGGAGAATTCCGGAGAGTTCCAATGAATGATGTGACCACCATGTTCACTCGACATGGGTCCAATGAAGGAATTATGAGACGTAGTGCAGGGGTCTGTTCGCGCGCAAGATCCTATGCATACAAATATCAGGGATCTGTGAAGAGCTAGCAAGATGGGATGGCTCAACATCTTTCCAGAAGTCTTTTGAACATTTGTGAAATAGATGCCACGTCAAATTGCTGTATTTCATCGGGCTCGAGAGAGTTCTATGCAATACTAAGCATATATAACTTGGTTTTTTGTATGTCAATGTATGTGGCGAAAATTTTACAATATTCGAAACACAGATTTTATCATGATGCAAAAATCAACACTTATCATGTTGGAGAACTTGACTGAACAGAGTTTGCCTATCCAATTTATTTATTACAATATTATCTACGATGAATTATGTTACATGATGGCCTTTGCCTGAATCCGCGGATATTACCGAGCCTTACATTCAAATGGTGTTGAATAGTTCTCGGCCCGACCCATTTTCCAAAATATGACCAAACATTAATTTTTTTAAACGATTCTTGGTCAGTCAGATAACTTTTCCGCACACCCTTATATACTGTCTTTTTTATCAATGCATAAAAACATTTAATAAAGTTTAAATTATAAAGTAATAAGGGATAAACAAACAAAACTAATAATAAAATAGAACATTTGTAACAGAACAACGTATTGTAATCGAAGATAACTGGCGGCAGAACGAATTTTCTACGATTTGTTATTCCCGTAGAAATAGCATTATGAAACAAAACTTCTAGGTTGTTCTTTTTAGGGTTTGGACACAGCTAATGGAAATAGCGGATAGAGAAACCGCGAATAAAGAGTACTATAAATACCAAAGTTAAATTGATTTTCTGAATACTTGTACAACGATATTAACCTCCTGTTATTTTCCTAATGTTTATATACGCTGTGCACTAACGTCCTTTGGAAATGCATGAAAACATTTTTCCCTTGTGTTGTGCTTCATTGTCAGATATTCTGATAGAATATCTGTTTACTAGCATATAATGTGGAAAAATGCAATGAGTACTTGAACAAATCAATCTTCCGAGCTTACTTTGAAATTGCATGAACTTGCAAAAAGTTGTTACAACCATTGCCAACCATGACAGACTTTAATATTATAACTCAAAAACTTTCCTCCAAATTATGTTATCAAACACCAGATCGTAACAACTTTCAATATTAAGTAAAATTTACAAAAAAAACATAATATAACTTTTTTAAATGATTTTAATTTATCGGAATCCCGTACATGAAGTGTTGTAACATCTTGTAATATTATTTGAATTTCTTAGATGAAATATTGTCAATAATTATTCATTTTTGATTTGTAATCTTTCATTTTATTTCTCTTGCTTTTCATAACAGTAGTAGCATTAGTTCCATTCAAGATCCTAATTCCCAAACTAGAGAACATTTTGTAATATCATTTTAATTTCTTAGAGGAAGCATTGTCAGTTATTATTAATTTTTGACTAGTATTTCTTTCATCTTATTTTTCTTGCTTTTCATAACGCTAGTAATATTAGATTCATTCAAAATCCCTATTCTCAAGCTAAAGAACATCTTTTAATATTATTCATATACTGACGATTCAGATATATTAATTGGGAGGGCTTGAATTGTTGTGACATGTTTGTGAAAATTCTGAACCTATCAAAGAGATTCATCCTTATATATGAAGTTCTGTGAGTAGATAATTTAAAGAACTTACATTCTTTTAAGATAATTTCCTGAGGTACATTTAGTGTGGGAGAAATACTTTTGAAAAGTAGAATACTTTGTAACAGATTCATCATCATTTATTCAGTTAGCGCATTTTTTGCACCGCTGTGGTCACCACTCACCTCTATCCCACAATTGTGGTTCATGGAAAAGTAGGGCAATGCCATGTCTTACCGGTTTCCCCTTGTACCGGTGATACTGAGTTTACCCCGTCCCTCCTCTCAGAGGTTAAAGACGCAGGACCTACAAGGCAGAGTTTTTTTTTTCCCTAGATTGGTTGTCAGTCAAGGCTATAGGGTCCAGTATGTCCTTCCCCCATATTTAGGAGAAGAAATGGATTCATACCTTCCCCAATGCTATTAGCACATAAGTGAATGCAATGAACTTGACTGGAATTCAAACTCGGCTATCGAATTCCTCAGTCCGAGCCACTATCCACCGTACCCCAACTTTTAGCAAACTGAATCGGATAATTAATGTTAGTTCAGAATAGTTTTTGAAATTCTTAGATTGAGTTTTTTTTTTTTCATTAGTGACTGAATTGATCGTCGGATATACTACAGGGAAGATAGCAGATCTTATAAACTCAATTTCTGAAGGAATAAAACCTTTACAATCCGCTAATTTTAATTTGCATAATACAGTAAAGGATTGTATTGTTGAAGAAATCTATATACACGAAAACAATGACATCTATTTAATTTCGTCATGTCTGTGTAGAATGTATTTTTCTTGTTCTAGTCATAAATATAGATGTCCGATGACTTCGTAGAAAGTCAAGACTTGACAAGAGCGTTCACATAACATGTTTTTTAATCAATTCACCTCAAGCAAGGCGATAATGTCACTAAGGCACAAGGGGCTACTGGGACTGAAAGAAAATGAGAAGACTTTAGAAGGAATCGGAAACCCAATCCTAAACAGGAAACAAGGGATAAACTTCTCCTGTTCCAAAGACCGGGGAGGAATGTGGACCGGGCAATAGACGAACCTGTCTACTCCTATTGAATGAAACCAGAGACAGCACAAAATGCAACTGAACACTATACACGATGACCTTAAGAATGTTTTGTTTAAAATGATGCAATTAAAAGGTTATGGAAAAAAATGGAAATATGAAATTCCGAGAAAATCTGTCGAGGGCATGAACTTCCCTTAAGTTAATAAGTGAAAAATTCACAGTGACTGATATAAAGTATAATTTGGAGTTATTCGAATTCCTTCTCTTTTAACAGTTAAAACTTTCGCACATAGTTTGACCACTTCATACCACAAGCTAAGTCAGTTCATATCTACTTAGCCAACTCATAATCAAAGACGGTGAGCTGAGTCACTTTAACGTCTCCTGTTTCGACAACCAAACGTCTGAATAAACCAAATGACACTGAGAAAAGTAAATATCGGATTCTGTTGTTTCTTGCAATACGTTTCTGAGAATATATCTCTTGGGAAGATGCTTGTTATGTGCTATAAAATTTTACAAGAAAAGCATTGACTTGTTGGATAGTTTTAAAAAGTCAGTTCTGCGTTTATTGTTCGATGGCTTGAAGAATTTGTAGTTTTAATTAATTTCACTAAATATTGGATCGATTTTGATTGTATTGTGGCAGCTGTGATATCAGAAAGAACTTTTAAAAAGAACGGACAGGACAAAAATGGTATTGTCAAAATTAGCGTTTAAGAAAGGTGAAAAAAAGTTGTTGAAACTGAAAAACAAAAAGTTGCGCAATTTATGCAGAAGGCACCATGTTTGATCGAATGTGCCAAAAATTACTTGCCAGGTTATATAGTGGAGATTTATTTGGACAATATTTTGTTATTACATAGACCAACTGAGTTTGATAGCGACCAAATCAAATTACACGAGAACGTTACACAAAGTTGGCTCAGTGTGAGACAATTTTTTTCTGCAGAATCTATCTTACATATCTATAAGTAAACCATTCGTCCATACTAAGAATATTCCTGCTATTTACCTTGAGCTTCTTGATAAAATCCAAAGAAGAATCAGCAATATTATTGGTCCTGATCTGGTAGCTCGGCTTCAGTCACTTACCTACTGCCGCAATGTTGCCTCTCATTTATGATTATTGTTCGGATGAGCTTTTCGCGATGGTGTGGCACCATTTAACGAGGCAGAAAAAGAAAAGAAAGAAAAGAAGAAAAGGAGAGGCTAAGAACCGAATCGTGGATGATAAGCAGAACACACACACGGCTAAGAGACAATGGATAAGGGATATTTTGATAAGTAACAAATGGCGAAAGTGTGTCATTACAATGACAGGGAAATTCTGAGTAAAAAAAGAAAGGGAAAGAAAGAAAGAATCAGATATGTTTTTGGCGACGGCTGTGTTATCTAAGGATATGAAAACAAACTATTGGTACGGGAAGGCATCTTATTATCAACTACAGACCGACTGGCCAAAGAAAAATTCAAATGAAAATGTTATTTCGATAAGTGACGAAAAACAGGCAACTAAAAGGACTTTGGACAGATATGAAAAAATTAAAAGCCACCCACGAGTGTCCACTGACCGATTTCCTTCGACGGAACATCCTTGGCCTGCGATAATAAAATCATGTTATCAGAAATATGTACCGAAGGGAAATGAATGGGAATTTAGAAATGTCTTTTCGGGGCGACGTTGGCCGTGTTAAGAAGACCACCCATCCGGATAATTAGCGATAAAATACCTGACGAAAACCACGTGTAGAACAAGAGTTATGACCGCCATTGTTCATATTGTCCCGTTTGCGGCTAGAGAAATGATAACGGCGATTAAGAGGAAGAAAAGGAAAAGAGAAGAGATAATTTTATTTTAGTTAAGCAAGATATTTTTTTTTCTTCCTGAAACAAAGCCGCGGATTCGTCCACGCCCGACTAAGACATCATTGGTCAAGTGGTGATCACGTGACGCACGAAGGAGGAGGAAAGATAATTTTTTTAGTTAAGCAAGATATTTTTTTTTCCGAAACAAAGCCGCGGATTCGTCCACGCCCGACTAAGACATCATTGGTCAAGTGGTGATCACGTGACGCACGAAGGAGGCTGTCGCCGCCCATCCAGAGTGTAGGTATGAGAAGCTGCTACGAAGAAGTGGGGAGGGCAGTTTACGCCCTCTGAAGTATGGTGAAAAGGTGGGAGGAGGAAAGGTTCCCAAAAATGAAAAAAAAGTGGAAAGTCCTAACCAGAGAGGTGGATATGTATTTAGAATTATCGAGGAAACCCCGACGCCGACAGACTCACCCCGGTTTTAGTCGGCGTCCATATAAGCGAAGCCACAACGAGCAGAAATCAGTTCCAGTGAGTTCAGTTTTAGAAAAGTTTGAGTTGAGTCTCCAGTTGAAGCCGCCTCGTAGATAGCTGACCAAGATTCACGCAAATTCCGGACTCCTCTTCAACCCAAGAACAATTATTTTGAAGAGCGACTTAGATCCAGACCACCGAAATAATTTTTTTTTTTTTTTTCGACTTTCGTCCGAAGACACACCAAAAGACCAATTTCTTAGAGAGCAAACAACTTGAAGCGTTAAAACTCGCCTAACGGAAAACGACGTGTCACAATCCATAGAACGGGCCGGGAGATAGATGCAGTCCTATGTATCGAACAACTAGACATAAAGTTTGTTACCTTTTTCTTTGATACTTTGAACTTTTTGAGTTTTCATTTTATTTTCTTTTATGCATATTTGTGTGGTATCACCCCCGTTGAACTCGGTTTGCATTACGGCCTCAACCACTGTTTGATCTCGTCTGCCTAAGATCAATTCACAACGTGGGTAGGCAGACTGGGGATCAATGCAGTTACCTTGGTAACCAGACGTTGGAAGTGAGTTGGGAACGACGAGGCTGATATCAAATCTAACCAGATTCCCACCCGAATCACCAAAAGGTTAGAACGTCACATTTGGGTGCCGCGACCGATACCAAGGCAGTTGGTCGTCACAGGACGAGACAACACGACTGACGCGACAGGCGGACGTCACGTTTGGAGCAGCGACACCCGAACGGAGCAGCGAGGAGCGAACAGCTGGCGCCGCGACGAGGACGTCACAATTGGTGCTGGTTAGGGACGTCACAGTTGATGCCGTGGTAGACCAGAATAGAACGTCACAGTTGGCGCTGCGACCAGGGGACGACGTCACAATGGTGTGCCTAGCCTTTTCGAATTTAAGCTCAGTACTAGACTGCTGACGAGGTCTCACCAATATACAGTTGAGTTGGTTAGATGTAACTGTAATTCTATGCTCATAGTTTTCTTTTCTCGCACTTCTACCTTGTGGAACTTCCTTCTGGCTCCATGCTTTTCAGCCAACTTTAATCTGCAAAAATTAAAATGTAATGTCAATAGATATCTACTGTCTTCCTGATTACTCTTTGTGCTTATTATTACTGTTTCTGTTCCTAATTCTTCCACACCCTGTAACCCCTTGTGTCTTAGTGGCTTTACTGCCTTCCATGGGATTATGCCGATTGAAAAAATGACGCGTTGAAATAACTTGTTTTTATTAGTCGCTTTGATGTAAGACTTTCACATAAGTGAAAAAATCCAACAAGATCGTATTTAACTGTTCTTTTTAGGAAACGTGTTGTAGCGAGTGTTAAAAAATTTGCGACGAAGTGAAAGAGAAGAAATCGTGCATTAAGCAAAATATAACACCATTGACTGTACCAAAGTTCAGTTTTCATCCAAAGGAAATCATGCTGTGTACATAGAATTAGAAGGAATTCTTCTACTATGAGCACCTTCCGGAGAAGTAAATAACTGATTCAAACAAGTACAGTGGATAAAAAGTGCCTGGTTTTAAGAGAAAAGGTGTAACATTTCATCAGGATAACGGTAGATCGCATGTTTCTTTGGTAAAAAGTTTTTACAGCTGGGCCGGAAATTTTTCACTCATCAACAGGTTTTGCACATTCAAATAACCATTTATTTTTTTTTTTTAGTTTTTTTTCAAAATTGTCTTAGTGAAAAAGAATTTCCGTACACTGGAAGATCGCAAGTGAACTAGAAGTGTTCTTTATTGAGAAAGGTAAAAATCTTTGGAGGATGGAATTAAGAAGTTTCTTCAAAATGGACAGTAGCAGTGGAATATAACAGTATATATTTTATTTAATACACTTAAAGTCGAAAATAATTGTCTAAGTTTTATTCAATAAATGGAACGAGCTTTTTTTTTATTTTGAAACACTGTGGACTGGCGCTACAGTATCAGAAACAAAGACCTGTACCAAATAACAGAAACTACATCACTTGAGGTCTATTAAGAAACAACAAAAATAGATAGAACATGTAACTCCAAGAGTAAATAATGGTACAATCAAAATACGGATATTCCCCACTACTTCAAATAAAAAAAGGTTTGTAAGGAAGCCCCCATCAATACTGGAAAGATCGATAACAACTACTGGACTTGAGAAACCTATTTTCCTATAAATTTGTTTTAAGAGAAAGATTTTATAAATTTCAGTCGAAAGCAGTACTAGCTGCTTCGTCAATGAATGCTAAATTACCATTACCAGCATTAACATTATGCCTCATTATATCGACTTGTAAAATTTAATGAAAAGTTAAACAGTACGTATAATGAACTTGGGACGGAAGATTTAATGTTTAACTGAAGAAAAAAAAAAACAGTGTAAGACAGATTTCTTAGATTTATTCAACTAATAGTTCCTATCAATAGTTTCATATCTGTTATTTTGGCACAATATTTCCGTTCTTAGATTTATTCAACTAATAGTTCCTATCAATAGTTTCATATCTGTTATTTTGGTACAATATTTCCGTTCTTAGATTTATTCAAGTAACAGTTCCTATCAATAATTTCATATTTGTTATTTTGGTACAATATTTCCGTTCTTAGATTTATTCAACTAATAGTTCCTATCAATAGTTTCATATCTGTTATTTTGATACAATATTTCCGTACTTAGATTTATTCAAGTAACAGTTCCTATCAATAATTTCATATTTGTTATTTTGGTACAATATTTCCATTCTTAGATTTATTCAAGTAACAGTTCCTATCAATAATTTCATATTTGTTATTTTGGTACAATATTTCCGTTCTTAGATTTATTCAACTAATAGTTCCTATCAATAGTTTCATATCTGTTATTTTGGTGCAATATTTCCGTTCTTAGATTTATTCAAGTAACAGTTCCTATCAATAATTTCATATCTGTTATTTTGGTACAATATTTCCGTTCTTAGATTTATTCAACTAATAGTTCCTATCAATAGTTTCATATCTGTTATTTTGGTACAAATATTTCCGTTCTTAGATTTATTCAAGTAACAGTTCCTATCAATAATTTCATATTTGTTATTTTGGTACAATATTTCCGTTCTTAGATTTATTCAACTAATAGTTCATATCAATAGTTTCATATCTGTTTTTTTTGGTACAATATTTCCGTTCTTAGATTTATTCAAGTAACAGTTCCTATCAATAATTTCATATCTGTTATTTTGGTAATAATATTTCCGTTCTTAGATTTATTCAACTAATAGTTTCTATCAATAGTTTCATATCTGTTATTTTGGTACAATATTTCCGTTCTTAGATTTATTCAACTAATAGTTCCTATCAATAGTTTCATATCTGTTATTTTGGTACAATATTTCCGTTCTTAGATTTATTCAAGTAACAGTTCCTATCAATAATTTCATATTTGTTATTTTGGTTAATATTTCCGTTCTTAGATTTATTCAACTAATAGTTCCTATGTAAATAGTTTCATATCTGTTAGTTTGGTACAATATTTCTGTTCTTAGATTTATTCAACTAATAGTTCCTATCAATAGTTTCATATCTGTTATTTTGGTACAATATTTCCGTTCTTAGATTTATTCAACTAATAGTTCCTATCAATAGTTTCATATCTTTTTTATTTGGCACAATATTTCCGTTCTTAGATTTATTCAACTAATAGTTCCTATCAATAGTTTCATATCTGTTATTTTGGTCCAATATTTCCGTTCTTAGATTTATTCAACTAATAGTTCCTATCAATAGTTTCATATCTGTTATTTTGGTACAATATTTCCGTTCTTAGATTTATTCAAGTGACAGTTCCTATCAATAATTTCATATTTGTTATGTTGGTACAATATTTCCGTTCTTAGATTTATTCAACTAATAGTTCCTATCAATAGTTTCATATCTGTTATTTTGGTACAATATTTCCGTTCTTAGATTTATTCAACTAATAGTTCCTATCAATAGTTTCATATCTGTTATTTGTTATTTACAATATTTCCGTTCTTAGATTTATTCAAGTAACAGTTCCTATCAATAGTTTCATAACTGTTATTTTGGCAACAATATTTCCGTTCTTAGATTTATTCAACTAATAGTTCCTATCAATAGTTTCATATCTGTTATTTTGGTACAATATTTCCGTTCTTAGATTTATTCAAGTAACAGTTCCTATCAATAATTTCATATTTGTTATTTTGGTACAATATTTCCGTTCTTAGATTTATTCAACTAATAGTTCCTATCAATAGTTTCATATCTGTTATTTTGATACAATATTTCCGTTTTAGATTTATTCAAGTAACAGTTCCTATCAATAATTTCATATTTGTTATTTTGGTACAATATTTCCATTCTTAGATTTATTCAAGTAACAGTTCTATCAATAATTTCATATTTGTTATTTTGGTACAATATTTCCGTTCTTAGATTTATTCAACTAATAGTTCCTATCAATAGTTTCATATCTGTTATTTTGTGCAATATTTCCGTTCTTAGATTTATTCAAGTAACAGTTCCTATCAATAATTTCATATCTGTTATTTTGGTACAATATTTCCGTTCTTAGATTTATTCAACTAATAGTTCCTATCAATAGTTTCATATCTGTTATTTTGGTACAAATATTTCCGTTCTTAGATTTATTCAAGTAACAGTTCCTATCAATAATTTCATATTTGTTATTTTGGTACAATATTTCCGTTCTTAGATTTATTCAACTAATAGTTCATATCAATAGTTTCATATCTGTTATTTTGGTACAATATTTCCGTTCTTAGATTTATTCAAGTAACAGTTCCTATCAATAATTTCATATCTGTTATTTTGGTACAATATTTCCGTTCTTAGATTTATTCAACTAATAGTTTCTATCAATAGTTTCATATCTGTTATTTTGGTACAATATTTCCGTTCTTAGATTTATTCAACTAATAGTTCCTATCAATAGTTTCATATCTGTTATTTTGGTACAATATTTCCGTTCTTAGATTTATTCAAGTAACAGTTCCTATCAATAATTTCATATTTGTTATTTTGGTACAATATTTCCGTTCTTAGATTTATTCAACTAATAGTTCCTATCAATAGTTTCATATCTGTTAGTTTGGTACAATATTTCTGTTCTTAGATTTATTCAACTAATAGTTCCTATCAATAGTTTCATATCTGTTATTTTGGTACAATATTTCCGTTCTTAGATTTATTCAACTAATAGTTCCTATCAATAGTTTCATATCTTTTATTTTGGTACAATATTTCCGTTCTTAGATTTATTCAACTAATAGTTCCTATCAATAGTTTCCATATATCTGTTATTTTGGTCCAATATTTTGTTCTTAGATTTATTCAACTAATAGTTCCTATCAATAGTTTCATATCTGTTATTTTGGTACAATATTTCCGTTCTTAGATTTATTCAAGTGACAGTTCCTTATCAATAATTTCATATTTGTTATGGTACAATATTTCCGTTCTTAGATTTATTCAACTAATAGTTCCTATCAATAGTTTCATATCTGTTATTTTGGTACAATATTTCCGTTCTTAGATTTATTCAAGTAACAGTTCCTATCAATAATTTCATATTTGTTATTTTGGTTTTAATATTTCCGTTCTTAGATTTATTCAACTAATAGTTCCTATCAATAGTTTCATATCTGTTATTTTGGTACAATATTTCCGTTCTTAGATTTATTCAAGTAACAGTTCCTATCAATAATTTCATATTTGTTATTTTGGTAGAATATTTCCGTTCTTAGATTTATTCAACTAATAGTTCCTATCAATAGTTTCATATCTGTTATTTTTGGTACAATATTTCATCCGATATATTCTACAATCATCTTAGAAGAACTGTCATTATCAAGTTCATACCAGACTTCAAGTAGAACTCATATATACGATCCGTTGCTAAAAATGCTGGGAAAAAGGTCGGCTCATTGTACCACTCTAGAAAATATCTGACAGCATTATTCCCTCGGTATTCCAATTTTAAAGAGGAAATTCCATTCAGACAGATTCTTCTTAAGAACTGCTTCTCTGTAGAATAAACTTCCGTGGGATTACTTACCTGAACGTTTCAATCAACCTCTTCAAATAAAGGGTCAACTGTTACCTAGTCTCCATATCCTCACAATCTTCACTTCCTATTCTTACATTTATATCACACACCTCATTCAGTAACCCTCTACCTTGAGTGGCTTACGGCCTCATCATATTGAAACACCAGTTCCCGCACGGTCGTCGAAGTTAAACAACGTCGAGCCTAGTCAGTATCTAGATCGCTTGGGAATACCAGGTGCTGTAAATTTGGATGCGCAGATTGTGTAATGGATAATGACTCGGAAGTATCAATCGGAGAGATGTGTTCCAGTTCCAGCTATGAATATTCAAGGTACGAATCCATCTCTTCTGTTCCCAGATATGGGTTAATTAGTAGAGCGTGTATCACTAAATAATTATTATCTCCACAAATATTCTTACAATATAAAAATATGTTCTGGCTTTAAATAACCTGCAAAGAGTTGATAAACCCTAGAAAACGAATCAACCAACAATCAATCAATCTACCTTGAGTAGCTCTTGAGACTTGTATTGGAGGATTAATAAAAATATCACTTTTTTAAATGATTGTCTCCATCTATATTATTTTGACATAATTTATCCGTTGATACATATTTCGTGCTTTCCATTTTTTCTGTTAGTTCTAATTAAAATATGTTCATCATTCCCCATCAGTCAGACTATTGTATTTATCTTTGTTGTTTATAACACAACGCTCCAGATATATTTATTTACTTGGCCTCCCCACCTAGGCTGGGTGTGACACAAGGTCGTCTTAATGTGGGGAGCGCCATACGCCTACTTATGTCCAGCCTTCGTGACTACTGTCACGTTAGCATCAGTATTACACCGACCCAACCTCTTTAGTGCAATGAGGAAGGTGCTGCCGCAGGGTTTTGGATCCCCGGCTCTGAGCAACTTTTCTCATCTAAAATGAGGAGAATCATAGCACCACTTATAGTACAGGAAGGGGTGAGGCGTTAACCACGCCTCAGTAAACTCGCATTAGCTAATGGTTAAGTCCTAAAGCTCCAGATTATATATCCTCCAGCTGTCGAATATGATCTGATCATCTATGATAAAATGTTTTCATTATCTCTAACAATGATTAAATATCTACTTAAGAACCAAGAATGAAAAATTTTCATTTTCAATTATTTTTTCTTTTCCCTGAAATTTTCGGTTCAGGTATTATGAAAATTATCCAGCCTTTTTTTTTTTTGTCTTCAAATTTCTATTTTCTGCAATATTGCCGTTCTAACACTGGAGCCAATAAACCGTTTAATCGTTACAGGTTAAGCGAGTCACAGGACTGAATTACAAAATAACAACTCAACACTACTGACCCACTTATTATACACCTACTATGTCTCTTAATAATCATGAATTGATAGAAACGAAAACAATAACTAGGAATCAAACGTCCTGATCAAAATTTGGTCGGATTAAAAGATCAGACAACAGGATATAACTGTCCGTTGGTATCAATGAAAAAGGTCCTGATACTATCCTTTTTATTTAGGAAATCAGTCAGTTAAGTACCATAAGTGATACGCGATGTTTGGGCGATCATATCTCTTTCGATTCATGACTGACTAGACAGAAGATTTTTCCGTAGTAGGTTGTTTCTTTCTGAGGTAGACTGATTGCCAACCAAGGCTATAGGACTCAGTCTCTCCTGCTATTCAACCCATAGATAGGGCAAGAAGAAGTGAATGCGACGAATCCGACTGGAATTCGAATTCGACTCTCCGACTTCTCATCCTGAACCGACCCTGTGAAAACTAGAAACAAATAACAAATATATCTATCAAAAGGTAAATGTACAAAGAAAATACATTTCAAACAGAAACAGCAATTTGGCGCACACTCAAGAAAAGGATGAAGAGGCGCATTTTGTCTTAGAGAAGAATTTCAGACTCAGTATAGAGCAGATATTTACCGTGTTGCCTCCCAGACCAGCAGTAACTAAAAGAACACGAGGTAGTTTCCTTATCCTAAAATATCATGTGGTAGCAAGCTCACAGAAAATTACAGGTAACCATATATATGTATATATATGATTGATTGATACTAACGGACATTACTGCTGCTACCAGATTACTAAGTTTAGCAAGCCTGGCAACACATGTACTGGGCCCTTCGACGAACATTACACATGATGTGTTCCTGTCGAATGTATCGATAGAAACACAAAGGAATAGTAAATGTGAATAAAACATTTTAATCAAATTTCTGTTTAATTAAAGGAAGGTGTGACGACTAGAGATTACAGTAGAGTAATTGTAAGTGTATCATGAATTAACAGAAACACAGATCGTAAATATGAATAAAATGCTTTTTTTTTATCAAATTTTGGTCGGTTAAAAAGGTGACACGATTGGAAATCAAGTATTTTGTAATTTTACTATGGATTGATAAAAACACGATTCCTTCAAAATTTTATTTCTATATATAAAGTTCTGTGACTTCCGTTGGTCCGTCCGTACGTCACGACCTCTAAAATAGCCCATACATTGACCGATCGAAACCGAGTTTTGGGGAGGAGGGCAAACAGGTAGGGGGGGTACACAGTACAATTGGTTTTACTAAGGTGCGAAAAACCGTGAAGTACGGTTTTATCAAAGTATTTTTCCAAACAAATCATCCGGTTCACGCTCCACCCCGGTCTTTTGAATAGGAATAGAAGTTTATCCCTTGTGTCCTGTTTAGGATTGGATTTTGGGCTTCTTCTAAAGTCTTCTATTTCACTCCCAGTAGCCCCTTACATCTTGTCACCTTGCTTGAGTTTAATTGATTAAAAAAAAAAAATAGTCAGCTTATTCAATTTCATCGATTGGTTTGCAAAATTGAACGAAACGTAGATTTGTGTAAATCTTAATAAAAATGTTAATGATATCTTCAACAATACTAAATATTGTAAGAATTTCAACGTCAACGTGTTGCAAAAAAAAAACCCCCAAAAACCTACTCTTTTCAATTTAAGCGGAAATTTTATAAAATCGTATAATTTCTAAGTGTTTTACTTACATGTTATGTCTCAGCAATTAATAATGGTTATAACGAAACACTTTGGGGTATTTCCGATAATTATATTTGAAATCTTGGTTTTGTGAGAAAATCACAAGAATAGATTGAATATTTTTAAAGTCGTGGGAAGATAATGAAATATCGATCGAACCTGTTTTATTTTACTGAGTGTCCCACTATTATCACTTTGTCTACAGCTAGCTGGGACCGATGACGTGAACAGTCGTCTCACAAGTTTTCGTTGCTGAACAAAGAAATTAAGAGAAATAGAATAATTTAAATATTGTATTTCGATCAGATAATAAACCGCGATTTTCTCCTAAAATAAAAATTTATGCAAATATTACGCGGCGTTCAGTGTGTTGGCATTTTTAATAAGACGCTGATCTGTACACTTAGAGAAAGATGAAAAATACTTAGCTCTATGCGTAATAGAACGATTGGTACGATATCAGATCGATATATATATATATATATATATATATATATATATATATATATATATACACACACACACACACATATATATATATATATATACCGAAATTTTTGGCGCAATATATACTTGTTTCAATAAAAAAGAATAAATACAATTAACATTAAAAACCTCGTTAGCGACACTGACAGGTATATTTGTAGAACTCTGAGTCAGAAATTACAATGAGTAATAATCTCAAAATACCATGCTAGAATACGTTTAATGCTATATATATATATATATATATATATATATATATATATATATATATATATATATGGAAAGAGGCCAGTTCGAATTCCTGCCACTCTCAACTCCAGAAGCTCGGGATAAACGCTATCACTAGTACTTAAACAGCACAAGAATATATCTTAAGCAGTCAGACATGACAAGAAATTAACAACATCTAACCCTCCCCCTCTTTGAAAATTGCTAAAGAAGTGGCCAAAAGATTTGGGACAATGAACAATACGGACAATTTTTGACTTCCTTATTCCTACCAAAGGTAAAAAAAAACGTAGAAATGTCGGAAAAACTAAATAAAAATTAATCAAATTTTCCTTGTCTGTCATATTTAACGAAACATGTTTAAAACAACGGTTGCTGTTCAAATGTACACACACACACACACACACACACACACACACACACACATATATATATATGCGCGTGTGTGTGTGTGTGCACGCGCGTCAAAATTGGCAGTCTAACATATACGTACATACATGTGTGTTTGTAGGAAGAATAATAGTATCCGAAACAAAAGTGGAGATGATGAGAGAAAGTGGCAAAGTTTATAAATGATGCGTTTCGCCGACGTGTGTTGTGTTCGGCTTCTTTAGATCAGAATGAAAGACAAAACTGCGTGTAAGGAAAATGCGTTCTGATTTTTGAGGATAAGTGGGGCAATAAATTAAATTATCTTACCAGATACGACGACCAGAAACCAGAACATGTTTATTTGTTTGTTTGTTCATATATATATATATATATATGTGTGTGTGTGTGTGTGTGTGTGTGTGTGTAACGACATTGGTGTCTGCTGTATTTTAATAGATTATCATATATATATATATATATATATATATATATATATATATATATATATATATATATATATATATATAAGACAATTTGAAAACTATTAAATAAGTTTTTTTTTTAATTCTTTAATACATTAACCATTCTGCCGGATTTTCATACAACCGTAAATCGTACCCACTGTATATATTAATGTAGGCTTGTTTAATCACTGTTATTTTATGTATTTATAATAGTCGCCAAGAGAAAAGACATTTGGTAGTTATTTTCAATGCTTATTGATAGGTTCCTTGTATGGGGCTATACAATCTTGATTCTTATTGACATTGTACTAATCTTAGCTTTATATTAATATATTTTCTGTCCTATGGTCATAATTAATATGCTTTTACCCTCGCACACTTCTAATTCTGGAGGAAGTCAGATGCTCAGTGAGTTCCCTACACGTGTATCCCAGCGCTAATACCAATGTGAATCATATTGTGTTCGCAGGCATAACTTGCAGGCCGTTAATACTGTTGCGAGAACAATTCTTCGTTGGTGATTTACACTTGTGACCTTTACAAACTTTTTCTAGCTACCGCCCCCTTGGTTGCCAGGTCATATTCCGAGCCCACCCTTCCCACATCCATATCATTATCAGGTATTGATTTTCTAAGCGTAGCTTAGATGTGGCACAAGCTGAAAGTATGGGACACCCAGTGATCAGTGAGGATATCATTATTAGGTCTACTGTATATTCAAAACAACAACTAATTTAACACTTTTAACGCACATATACATTTTACGAAAAACAAGTTAACCAAATAAACCAATTTATTTACTTGGTTTAGCAACATAAAACGGTAAATTTACAGTTTTAAGAGGATTGATGCAGTTAGTGCAGGAATATCAGCTTCTCAATATTAGACTGGATTGATTTGTTTTTTAGGTTTATCAACTTTTTTCAGCTTATTTGAAGACAGAAAGTATTTTTAGATTGTAAGAGTTTTTGGAGATAATAACTGTTTACTGATACAAGTCTTACTAATTAACCCGTAGTTGGAGGGAGAAGATGTGGATTCATACTTTTCCCAGGGGTATTTGCGCGTAAGCGAATATAACAAACCTAATAGGAATTGAAACTCTGCTCTCCGATTAATTCCGAGCCATTATCCATTACACCACTAGTACATCCACGTTTACAGCATGACCAGGTTCGATGTTGCTTAATTCGGTGATCGCAAGGGATCCGGTGTTTCAACATGATATGGCCGTAAGAACATCAAACTGGAAGACATTGAGAAGAGGTTTTATATCTCCGCTTTCAGTTATTCTTCAGTCCGTTTCTTTGCTGGGAAAGAAGCTGGCCACTGAAATGAAACTCTGCCCTATTAAATATAATGTTGGGAAGGCAATAAAGTTTATCTTGACTTTGTTCCATAGTGCAGAGTAACGGTCAGTACATTTTTTAACAAAATATCATATAATTTTTTAAAAATTTTAGCCTCGGCTCAATGTCATTTTGAAGTAAAACAAGGTTTTCCTAACTCTTCATTGTTGATATGTAGAAATGGATTGATAATCAATATCTGATATTGTAAGAATAAAATCCTGAAATTTGTCATGCAGCTCATCTCGATGTGCACTTCTTTTTTAATCAATTCATCCCAAGCAAGGCGATAATGCCACTAAGACGCAAAGGGCTACTGGCAGTGAAAGAGAATGAAAAGACTTTAGAAGGAACCAGAAAACGAATCCTAAACAGGAAACAAGCGGTAAACGTCTACACCTGTTCAAAAGACCAGAAAGGGGCGTGAACCGATCGAGAGGCGAACCTATTTATTCCTAGTGAGAAAAAGCAAATAAAATATATAGTAAAGAATTTTTTTAAAGTTAATCGTCTGTTATATCTCTTCTCCAATTAAGAGAAGCTTAAAAATTGGAATTGTTCACGACGTGTAACATTACGTTTGGATAAAAGAAACTTGAAAATAATCGAAGAGAGGACTGATTTGACTTTGATCCGAGACATGAGAAATTTCGTAGGTAACAAAGAAAAGAGTACCGAGCTGCTATGTGATATCTGTTCTCCTTTACAGCGGCAAATGTTGGACGGTCTCCTCAAAGATGAAGAAGAAACTCGAGGTAACAGAGGTATGGTTCGACAGAAGGATGCTAAGGATACCATGGACCGAACATGTGAGCAAAGATGAGGTTTTGGAGGGGATGCAAACAAAGAGAAAACTTATACTTAACCTCAGAAAGAGGCAGCTGAAATTTCTGGGACACGTAATGAGAAAAGAAGGCTTGGAAAATCTGATACTCTGCTATATACTGTACCTATGAACACTAATAGGTATGTCCCAATCTTCATAAATACGTTGGACACTATTGTAAGTGGGGGTAATATGCTGCCTAAGTAGTCCACCACTAGCAGGGGTTTACCTACTTCACGACGCTGGCGAGTATTGTATTTTGTTGATGTTATAAAGATTACGATTTCATTTCCAAACTCCGCTTTTGTTTTACTTAATTCAGTAATTTTTCTAGGTTACCACATACTCACAGAACGAATAGAGAGGCAAGGGAAAGCAACGTGTGACATACCTAGCGAACTTAAGCAAGTGGATGTCATAACAGTTTCTGTGAGAAGTGGTAAAAAGACAAATGTTATTGAGAACTACAAGGGATAGGAGGAAGTGGAGAGCCATAATCGCCTACGTCCTGAAGGACACATAAAAGAAGAAGAATGTTAACCACATTTCCTTATAAATATGTAAATTAATTTCATTGAGCTTTGTGAATAAATCTCACAAGTAAGTAATGTCATGATTGATGATTTTTTTAGTTCATCACAGAGAACAGAATCGGAGTCCTGAAAGAATTAAACAACTATGTTAAAAAGGGAGAAGAAACACCCGGAGCAGTTTCCTTTATAAGACGTAAATGTTATCAGTATGGTAGACAATATTTTGTCGATTATATCCTGACGTTTCAAAACGCTACATTTCAAATCCAAATGTTCGTGTATCATATTGGTGACGCCATATGCGAAATGGTTTCTCTTGAGTAACTGGACATGGTTAAGTGTAATTGACAAAATTCTCAACAAGCAGAATTGACAAATTTCTCAAATAAACAATAAGAGGAAGAAAAAGAACAGCGAAAAGTAATACAGAGCTAACAATATATACCCTTGTTCAAATTAATTGAAACAACCGCTTTAGTTTCCTCTCTTTCACCATACGGTCATTTTTAAACTCAATAGAGTGACAGGGTGTAATCGAATTCTATTTTTCCTCAGATTAGGTCACTTGCAATGGTTTACAGTAATATGAATCTGTTTTCGGGGTGTACGATGAAATTTGATTGGCCTTGAAAATATTGCGTCATCCGTGATTGCATCAAATTTTTGTCACCCCCAGACATTATTGTCTCGACTGTCGATTAGTTGTCCTACGACCATTGTCTGCGATGGACGTTACTCCAAGGCAGCGTACAAAAATTGTAACGCTGCACAAACACACTGCCAAACCTTACCAGTGATCAAATCAACTAGATTGACCCGAAAACTCTTAATTTAAATCCAATCGAGAAAGAAAGATAGAAATTTACGTAGAAATGTTGATCTAATGTCAGGAGGAGGGAACGAAGAATTCGTATATAGCCTTTGTATTGCTATGTCTATAGTTTTTGACTTTCAATATCTAACTAGACTTCAACTATCTTTATGAGGTTTGTTTGAGTGCAATATTTCAAAAAAGTCTTTCAGCGTCGCATTTTCCGTTCTCTGTTAAAACATTTTCTAGATATTTACATTTAGGACGAAAGATGCAACAACGAAATCCGAAGGTTCGTTGGAGTAGCAAAAGCTAAGAAAAATATAAAGAAATGGGAAAATTTCATTAGAAACGACGAAAAGAGTACTGAACTATTATGTAATATCGGTCAGTGAATACTGAACAATCTCTTCATAGATGAAGAAGAGAATTGATACAACAGATATATAGTTCTGAAGGATATTGTAAATAACATATGACCAAGCTTTAGGGAACATGGAAAGAAAAAGGTCACTTATACTTTGAATCAGAAAGAGGCAGCTGAAATTTGTTGGACAGATAATGAGGAAAGAGAGCTTGGATAATTTGACTTTCACAAGATTTATTAAAGTCAAGGGGGGACAGAGGAGAACAGTGAATGGCTTACCAAACGAGTTTGTGTAAATAGTTGTCAGAATATGGATTCGGAGAAATAGCAAATAGACAAAGATTACTTCGAGCTACAAAAGACAGGTAGTTGTGGAAAGCCATAATTTTTACGCCCTAAAGGGGCACAGCATATAGAAAAACTTCGTTGGTAGTTCAACCGACAGTAATGCTAACTGTTCGATCAATGAATGTCAAATGTTTCCTTATAAGGAAACGGCTAATTTCCCCATTATCATATTTGAGGCACGGTAGAATAATGGATAGTGGCTCGGATTGAGAAATCGGAGAGTCGAGTTCGAATTCCAGTCGAATCCATTACAATCACTTACGTACATTCACTTACGTACTAATACCCTTGGGAAAGGTATGAATCCTCTTATTCTTTCCTCCCAGCTGTGGGTAAATAGCAGGACAGACCGAGTTCTATAGCCTTGGATGACAACTGGTCTACCTCAGAAAGAAATGGCAACACACTGTGAGAAAAAATCTGCCTCGTCAGTCATGTATCGAAAGATACATGATCATCTAAGCATGTATCACGCACGGCACATAACTGAGAACAAATGACTACGGTAAGGATCTGTGTGTGTGTGTGTGTGTGAGTGTGTGTGTGTGTGTGAGAGAGAGAGAGAGAGAGAGAGAGAGAGAGAGAGAGAGAGAGAGAGAGAATGTCCCTGCAGAACGCCTCCCTTGACTATCCCTAGCTATAATTATCGTTGTTACCAAGCATTCTGCAGCATGACGGGAAGTGTTAGGTTTTTGTAATGTCTTTTAGCACGGAAAGTGTAATTCGCAAACAGAGTTCGAATTGCTACTTGTGTTCACTTAACTCTCATACCTTCGGGAAATAAAAAAAAACATAAATGTACCTCTCCCTACGTTTCTCCCATTACCAGATATCTTGATGGAGGTCTCGACATTGTCATGCTACAGAGAGCATATTTAGGTCAGGGATTCTTTCCTCTTGCTTATAGCATGTAAAGCAGTATGGCTTGTCATATGATACTTGCACAGGAGGTGGGCAGATAACGTCTCTTGCTCTCTAAGATGACATGAGGCACAAAAGTCCAGCATGTTGCCTTAATGACATCCGGGTTATGAGACCAAACAACATAGGTTTGGTATATTTGTTTTGATTTTTTTTTTTTACTTCTCAGGCATAATATATGTTTATAATATGAAATATTTTAAAGTACCGAGATTATGCAAACAACATAAGATTACACAAGCACAACTGCAGTGATGTAAAATGACATTTTTTTTTAAGTTTGTACAACATATCTAACCTTATTCCTCTCGCAAAGAAAACAAACTTAAAAACACATCCCTCTATTGGGTACTACAAATACAATGTGCTTTATTGTCAAAACTAATCTTCTCCCCATTAATCATCTAAGAGACGCTGTCTGCCTTGCGTCAGCATGGCTGATGCTAGCCTCCAGGAAATTGACATGGAGCGCCTTCTCGGGCTAACGTTCTCAGCTGACATGAAGTGGAAAGATTATATTGAATCCATTGCTAGGTGAGCTACTAAGAAAATTGTGTCGTACTAGACAATTTTTCTCTCCAGAATCTATTTAACATGTCTATAAGTGTACTATTCGTTCATGCTTTGAATATTGCTGTCACAGATGGTCCGGTGCTCCTGCTATATATTTAGAGTTTCTTGATAAAATCTAAAGAAAAATCAGCAATATTATTGGTCTTGCCTTGTCATCTCGGCTTCAGTCACTGTCCCGCCGCCTTAAGGTTGCCTCCCCGTATCTTTTCTATAAATACTTTCATGGTAATTGTACGGATGAGCTCTTCGTTATGGTAGACATTTGCATTTAAGCGCAATACTAGATTGGCGTCGAGATGTCATCAATTTTCAATTGTGCTGTCTATAGATGTAACCATAAATTCTAAGCTAAGTTTCTTTTCCCGCACTTCTCGATTGTGGAACTCCCTTCCGGCTCCATGCTTTCCAACCAACTTTAATCTGCAAATGTTTAAATGCAATGTCAATCGCTATCTAGTGTCCTCCTGATTACTCTTTTCTCTTAGCACTCATTAGTAATGCTTCCGTTTCTAATTCTTCCACACCAAGTAATCCCTTGTGTCTTAGTACATTTGTCATACTTCTTTTCCCTGACACACACACACACACATATATATATATGTATATATATATATCACACTTCTTTTTCTTATATATATATATATATATATATATAGAGAGAGAGAGAGAGAGAGAGAGAGATAGATAGATAGATAGATAGATAGATAGGAAAAAGAAGTATGACAAAGTGCAAAAACTTTTCGTGTGACGCCCTTCATCCTTTAGGACTTCATCGAATTAAGTTTATGTTTACGTTGATGCGACTACGCATGCGCACGAACGAATGAGGCTAGGAATTTTAAATTTAAAAATTATTTTTTTTTAATATATATTTTGGGTAAATAATCTAACCGATTTCATCTAGATTCTTTTTCTTTTTGTTAATATTTCCATCACTTTTGTTGCTAGATATCTCACTTTGTGGTAATAGAAATCTGACAAGAATGGTGAAACGTAAGAACGTGGACGCACTTTGCTGTGAATGATCTAGCGATTAAAACACTTTCTATTCATTTTTGTCTTAGTTCTCAACCTTTTTTTTTTTGCGTTATCGCTCACTTTCAAATGGAAAAAATTTCCACCGCTCACCTGTATAGAAAATATTCAAAAACGTATCAAAATTATTTGGTAAAAGTTTGTTACTGGTCCGTAATTGACTTTACTGACAGAGTTGTTCTTGGCTTTCCCTTATCTAATTTATATCCGAAAAGACAAAAATATTAAGAAAATACCAAAATATTTGATGTTTGCAGTGATATTTATATCTTTTCTGTTTTTTTTTTTTAGCACACATTCTTTGCATGTAGCATTTGAATATTTTTCCGGGTAGCATATGTTGAAATATCTTTTTAATATTCAAAATCCTATATTTTCGCAACAAGATTTCCAATCGCCCACTATTTTCTGTTCTCTTGCTCATTGTCAATCCAATAATTGAAATTGCCTACTGGTGGGCGTTATCACCCAGGTTGGGAAACCCTGATCTAAACTAATTAAGAAATTTCTCAAGATATGATATTTTTTTTTATTAAGTTGAGAACGTTCACATTTTCTCTTGACGGCTTCTTTTTGGCATACCTGAACCGCCATTATCGCTATTCTTGCTCGTTGGGACTATTATTAAGCAAAGTCTAGGAAGTGTTTTGGAGTTGACCATAGGAAGCTGAATTGAAGCCACGAATAAAGTGATGAGGTCATTGTATTTATCTTTCTTAACTTGGATTCAAAATATGAACTTTCAAATAAATAAATAATTAAAAATAAAAAAAGGGTTAAAAAAAAAGTCCCCTGGCGCATAATTTTATTACTTTACATTCAGTAGCGTAGTTGTTACTGTAGTGGAAAGTGACATTGGCGTTTCGAGTTCAAATTGCTTTCAATTTCGTACAAATACATTTGGGAAAGCTATGAATCTAGTTCTTCTCTCCCACCAACCCCAACTATGGTTTAATAGCAGTGCAGACTGAGCTCTCTAGCTTTGATTGGCAACCAGTCTAGGAGAAGAACAACTCTGAATTCAAAACCAGTTGCGTGTGGAGCCAACAACTACACCTCGTAAAAAAATATTTGTTACGCTAACCGCAGCAAGAACATCTAATCTCATGGGGATCTCCTTGGGTGGCTGTAGGGTTAAAATACATCCAATAGTATTAGTTAGAACAGAGATTGAAGTTCTCAAAATTCAAATCCCGCCGACGTTAACGGTTTCACTAGAAAAAGACAATTCACTTTTGGGCCGTAGTATCTGATCAGGCTATTTATTACGCCTTCCTAAAAACATCCAACGCACTTTACTTGAACACAGTTTTGTCTAAGATTCCGAATCCTTTCATATTCTCCAATATTTTTCCGTATATCACAATTAAATAAGGCAAGAAATGCACTTTTATTTCTCAAGTACTTTCCATCTCTTTCTCACTGTTAGTGCGTTTCATGTCTTATTTAATTGTAATATACGGAAAAATATTCGTGAATATGAAAGGATTTTGATAAAAATAAGCAGACATAATGTTTGCAATTTATTAAATCATACATACCTAAAAGATAATTTGCTGCCTAAATACACACGCGCGCGCACACACACACACACACACACACAGACACACACACACACACACCCATATATATATATATAAAAGTTTAGGTTTACAGCTAAATGTTCAAACGATTAAAAATGATGGAAAAGTAACGCAATGATAACCATTTATTCGTCAGTAAGATATTGTGTTAGCGAATATTTACCTTATTCCGAAAATGTGTATTTGATTACTGAATTTAAAAAAAAAGAAAGTGTGTTAGACTTTAGCTCAGTCTATCTGTAATTCTGCTACCAATATCAACTGGATGCAGACATTATTTAAGAGTCGTTCATCGGCTAACAAAGCATGAATTTCTTCTTTTTTTTTTTTTAAGAATGTTCTCAAATATAAAGCTTACGGTTTCTATACTGAATACTTTACAAGACTAACTTTAACCACTGAGTCGAGTTTTAACTTAATCTTATTACGTAATAAACGGTTAATATGTAAAAAATGAGTTTACCCAGCATTTGGAAACATAAACCGTTTTACTGAAAGAGAGGCTTATTTTTTTTTAAAAGAAATGTCGCTGGTTCTTGAATGAAAATTTCATTCAGTTTTTGCTTTATGGAATAAACAAACAGCATGAAATGAAAGTAACATGTGTTTGGAACGGGATTGGTTTAGACAAGATTAATGAGTAAAAAACTGTGTTAGTTTATTTTTCTCCAATTATCTTATATATCGAGAAGATGAATAGCCAAGAATAAAAAGGGAAGGTGGAAAGAAAGAGAAGGTGGAAAGGAAGAAGGGAAAGAGAGAGGAAAGGGAAGAACAACAGAGTAACTATATAAATAATACAAAGACAAATAAAAGGGTGTGAGAAAATAAATATTAAATTATAAACATAGAAAAAGAGAGAAAAACTTAAAGTGTCGAGAAAGGAAAAAAAAGAAAAAGAAAATACAATGAATAAAATAAAGCGAGAAAGAAAGAAAGAAAAATGATAATATAAAGAACAAATAGGCAACGTTTATCAATCTAACACGTTTCACTTTTACTTCATCAATAATATTCATTAATAAAAGTGAAAAACGTTAGATTGATAAACGTTTCCTATTTGTTCTTTATCTTACCATTCTGTCAGATTCTGATCCATATTTGACCCATATTTGATCCCAATTCAAAGAAGAATTAGTAAAGGAAAATTTGTGAAAATTAATTGTAAAAGAAAGAAAAAAAGAAAGTAGTTAAAAACAAAGCAAGAAGCCATAACTGGAAAAAGAAAGATGAAATTAAAAAACGAAAAAAAAAAAAAAAGATAGAAAGAAAGAATAAAAGAGAAGATAAAGGAAAAAATGATGAAGTGTTGAAAAAGTGTATCGTGTGTAAAAGTGACACGAGGAAGCAAGAAAATAAAATAAACCCGGAAGTGTTAGAGAACGAATTTCAATATTATCTCCTATGTTATGATATCGGATTTAATGACTGAGATCGTGGAGGTTATCGGTTTTGTTAATAAATAAATTCGAGAATGCTCTAGTAAAATGATTTATATTGGCATTTACAACAGCAAATAGATGTTGCATACTGCGTCCAGTAACGTTCTATTGATCGACAGTGAGCCGAGGAGTTGCATATAAATGTTCAAATTTAACTGAGAGAAAAGAGAATCGATTGGGGGATAACTCAATTGTAAATGTGTATAGGTTCAAAAGTTTTAAAAGTCTTTGTGCCCCATTTCGACTGCGTGTCGGGACGAATAAATGCAAAGACTGGACCCACATCCTAAAACCACTATTCCAATGACCAACCATCAGAATACTGATTTGAAGGAGAAAATCGAGCTGAAAGATGAAACGAGCCACCTTTCGACTATTTTTTTTTTTTTTTTTGTAAATAAATAGATACGAGTATAGATGAGTCCAAATCACACAAAAATATTTTGAAGTGCTTATCATGGCTATCTATCTATTATTCGGGAAATATTTGTTTGAGTGCTTGGTAGACCTGTAGGAAATTCTGTCGCCCAGGTTTTTTATATATTAAAAATCCGAACTTCCGAATTTCCAAACAATAATGAAATAAAATAGCCCACAGTAAAAAAAAAAAAAAAAACACAAAAAAACAACTGTGTTTGAGAAAAGAATTTGATCGTCAGCGAAGATTCAATGACCGTCTCTGCTATTGCTGTTGGAGATGATTCGTTCGATTCGTTATGTTTTTTTCAGCACGTTTTCGTTCGATTCGTTATGTATCTCAGCACGTTTTCATTCGATTCGTTATGTTTTTTTTTCAGCATGCGTTGGGGTGGGCGGAGCTATGTAGCTACGTCTCTTGTGTAAATGCAGGTTCGATTGCTACCAAGTGGTCTAGGCTTGTAGACCATAATTTCACTGTTTGTAAATAAACAGGGATGTCTACTCAAACATGTGTACCAATTAAAATAATGTTTTCGGTATTAGTAGTAATATATATATATATATATATATATATATATATATATATATATATATATATATATATATATATATATATCGTCATCCACAGACAGACTCTTTCACAGCGCATCAGTGCGGCTAGACATCCGATCGCATCAAGCCGGGATCGAAACCCGGATGATTTGGTATCAGTTGGAGATTCTACATTCAAGTATTGATTAAATAATTTAGACATATTATGTCTACTTATTTTAGAACTAAAACTAAAATAAATAAACATATTACGCCTAAATTATTTAATCCAAACAGGCTTGAATGAAAATATGCTGCCTATATATATATATATATATATATATATATATATATATATATATATATATATATATATATATTGGACATTGAAGTCAACAGCAAAGAGGACGATTGCGTTTTAGCATGAAACTGACTGTTGTCTCTTGGTGTTGACTTCAATATCCAGTTTTATATTTACGAACGCTCTATCCCTGGTATTGAGCACTTTAGCCCATAAATATAGCATACCTTAAAACTATATTTTATCATATATATATATATATATATATATATAACGCGAGAGATCGAGAGGGTGTGTGAGCGTGAGAGGGAGAGGAAGAGATAGCAATTTTCGTTTAATGACAGAACGAAGGCTGGGAATGTCTAGTAAGCTTTTTTGATGAGTTCCTCTTGATGTCGAATAATTCATTTTGATGTCAGGATGGATTTTGTCATTCGCCGAAATTATGTGCTGTATTCTGAAAAAGTTCAACCATTGTTGTCATTTTCAAAAAAAAGAAGGTTGATATTGGAGACATATTGAGTATGGCGTTTATTTTAACAACAGTCCAAAGTTTAAAATAAATGTGGGTTCGCCTGTTATAACCCTGAAATAGATTTCACGTAGCAAAAAATGACCTTACCGTTCAACTATCCTATATATCCTCATAATATAAGCCTTTTCTCCATTCTTGTACGTCCTTAAAACAAGTTCAGTAACGCGAGTGGCTCTTAGGCCTGTATCCGGTGAACAATAGTATAAAAAACTTCCTGCCACTTGTACTGATTTACTTGGTTTGGACAACTAGGAGTAATCCCTGCATATACAAGTTAATAAAAAAAATGAAAATAAAATTGTCGGTGTTGGCAATTCTATTCATTTATGTGCCCATTCATTGATTTCTCTATTCATTCATAAAAAAATAGGTCAGCTGATGGTGATCGGACGCCCGTCTCACAGATAAACATGAGTAAGTAGAATGCGAGCAAGCATAAAAATGTGCGTAGATATTTTGATAAGGCTGGTGTCGTGGAATTAATTGTACACTGACCGCAGAAAGGATATTTAGTGTCAATGACCAACAGTATTTTTCATCAGTAGAATCCTGAGGAATTACATAGGGCCTTTCTCCTAAACGCTAATCATTCTCTTGATTGTTTTTGTTTCTCCCTCACTCTCTATATCCCCCTCTCTCTCAGTATCCCTCTCTCTCTTTCTCACATTTTCTCTCTTTCTCTATTCCCTCTCTCTCTCTATTGCGTTGCCCAGCACCAAATATCCTATTATCTCCCTTTGTTATTTTACTTGTTTTTTGTTTTTTTAACTATATTTCCTCTTTCTTTATACGTCATATCGTTTAATAGTTCCCTACAATTTCCAGTTTTGGTCTAAGTAACTATTGACCGTTTATAATCTGTTTTTGTTCTTGTTCTGTCATCAATTCAGTCTAATTTGTTAAGTAGTTTATTCGCTGTCCCCCACCTGCTTTTCTTCCCTTCAGTATATCCAGTGAGTATTAAATTCGCCAGGTCTCCTTTCCTCATTAGTCATCTCATTAATCGGTAGAACAAAATCTATGTCGTTTTAAATCTCTTCTTCATCAGTGAGGAAATTATAGAGCTTTCACTCCCATATAGGAGATTAGATATTACATAGCAGCTCGACATTCTTTATCCTTTGCGATTGTTATGTTAGGATTCCTCTTAACATGCCTTCAGGAAGTAGTCGATCATAGCTCTCCACAGATTCCTTTTCTTTGCCAAGGCTTAAGAAAGGTTGTAGTTTCCTGTTGCCTTCCGTACGGTTTTCTATTCAGAATTTTTCTTCTTTTAGACTGGTTGCTACCCAAGGTTAGAGAGCGCAGTTTTTCTTGTTATTTGACCTATAGTTGGTGGGGGAGACAAGATATGAAGTCATGCCTTTCCAAAAGACAATAGCACAAATGTGAACACAGCAGAAGAGGCCGGAATTTGAACACGGTTCGCCGATTCTACTTTCCGTGCCGATAACTGTTACACCGCCTGTTGTTAGGATTCTTCTTCTCCTATGTGCTACGTCCCTTTAGGGCATAAACGATTTTGGCTCTTCACAACTTCCTATCTCGTGTGGCTCTTAGCAGATTTTCTCCTTTTGCTAAGACTCCTGATCTGCCATCCATTCACACACGCTCCTCAGGTAACTAGCCCGCTACCTTCCCCTATTTCCCTAGCCCTCAATATACTCCGTGAGGGCTCAGTTTCTCAAGTCCTTCTGTCCAAGGAATTTAGGATGTCTTTTCCTGATTATGATTATAAGAGTTCTTTCTGTTGCTATTTTCTTTAAGCTTTTCCTAGTTGCTTATTTTCAGTAATCTTCTGTAGAACCACATTTTTACTGCCTCTAGTTTTCTCCTCATCCGTGGGGAGATTATCATGCAATCACTGCCTTATAAGAGGATGGATAACACATAGCAATCCAGCACTCTCTGTTTCTTCCGAATTTTTTCCGTTTCTCACAACCATACTTAGCATTTGGGATGCTTCTTTCGCTAGTCAAATGTGTATTCGGATATCGGTGTCGCATTCTTCATCCTCTGTTCAAACGTTTCCCAGATTATTTGAAATTCAACACCTGATTGATGTTTACATCTCCAATTTGTAACTTGAATCTTGGGCTTTTTCGCCTTGTGCAGTTGATGGTTTGTCCATTTTTTCTTGCTTTTTATTACCACCTTGACTGGGGGGGGGTCTATAAGTTTCCTTTGCGAGCTGGCCGTCAACACAGTGTTATCTGCGTATTTTATATTGTTAAGATTATATCCACTGATAATAAATACTGGTCAGTCAGTCATGTGCCATGTGTGATACACGCTTAGGCGATCATGTATCGAAAGATACATGGCTGACGAGCCAGATTTTTTCCCGCAGTAGGTTGCCATTTCTTTCTGCAATAGACCGATTGCCATCCAAGGCTATAGAACCCGCTCTGTCCTGCTATTTACCCATAGGTGAAGGGAGAAGAGGATTCACAAGGGTATTACAACGTAAGTGAATGTAATGGATTCGACTGGAATTCGAACTCGGCTCTCCGATTTCTCAAGACGAGCCGCTATCCATTACCGTAATTCTCTTAGTTGTTAGGATTAAATCTCCCAGTAATAAATTCTCGTAGATTTTCTGTTTCTCTTAGGATAGTCTCTTTACCGTTACACTTTGGAAACAGGTCCAGTTTCGATTAATGTTGCACAATTGACACTACGGAAGTGTCTGTCGACAGAATGTCTCCTCGATCTAATGTCTTAATCTGCTTTTATTCAGTCTGCTAAATTTTACGTCTTTAAATTTATATCTAATGTATATTAAAAATAAATTAAATGTTCACTTCTGTGTTACTGAAAAATAATGTTTTTTTAAGAAAAATTTATAAAAAATAAGTTTATGTAAAAAAATTAATACCGTTTTAGGGAAAGTTAAGTAATAATTTTTAAGAAAAATATAAAGGGACAGACAAGTAATCATTTATTTTATTTGTTACTCTTAATGCGTTGTCTATTGATATAGAGCTTTATAATTACAAAGTCTACTTGCCTTAAAAAAACGTAATCTTCCAGAAATACCTTGGTCCACCTGATTTTTACTTTGCGAAACGGAGTCTTTGTTAGACTGTGCTTCGTAAAGAAAAATGCAATTACTGATAGAATAGGAATATTATATGCATATTGAATGACAATAAAACATTTTTATTTAATATATATATATATATATATAATATTATATATAATATTCCTATTATATCACTAATTGCATAATTATAAATGTAATTATGATGTCTTACTTATTACTGGTCTAGACATCATACGATCTTGGTTTGAGTTTTTCTTTTCAAATGAGCAAACTTTCCGGTTTTCATTCATCCAGCTATATAGTAGGGAAAACTGGCCCCTCTAGCTTTGAGTGGCAACCAGTCTAGGAGAAGGAAAATTGTGAATTCCAAACCGTGAAAAATGCACCGGGAAACAACTGCATTGAAGTAGTTTGGGATAATGCCAAACATATGGAACACTGAAAATCGAACTCTCCACAATATTGAAGTTTTGTGAGAATAGCTTGCTAACTATTACTCCCCGGAGACACACCGGAGCCGAGCATAAAGAGCCACTATCGATGTTTGTTCTTGTTATAGAAATTATGATCTGTGATTCTAGCTTGCGAACCATTCTTTCCCAGCACTGCACAGATATACTAATATATTTAGTTTAGCTCATTCTGCCGTAAGGTCACTATAATAGAACATGAAATATATGATTGATAGATTGATTCGATTTCTACGACTTATAAACCATTTACGTATTATTTAAAGCCAGAAAATATTTTTAAATTTTACGATATTTTTTTATTTGGAGACAATAATGGTTTATTGATAAAAAAAATCTTACTAATTAACCCATAGCAGGGATAAAAACAGGTGGTGTTTGCTCGTAAGTTAATATAACGAACATAGCGGGAATTGGAATTCGGCTCTCCGATTAACAATTCCGAGCCATTATCCATTACACAACCTGCACATCCAAGCTTACAGGGTGAAGGGGGAAAACAGTCTTAGATTATAAAAGAGACGTTGACAACTTTTGATGATTTGGCGAATAAATAAGGCAATCAAAATGATAAATGCAATATACGACAACGGTGAAATCCTAGAAAATTTCAGTAGATTAATTTGCATAGCACTAAAAAAACAGGCGCAAATGAATGGACAATCAGCTTGATGAGTCCAATAATTAATAATTATTATTCTAAATAAAGCGTGAATAAAAATTTGACTAGAAATCGGTTAAGAACAGTGTGGCTTTGGTCAAGATTCTGGAACAAGAAATACAACTTTTATAATCAGAATGCTATCAGAGCGATCAAATGCAAAAAAAAGAGCTATAATTATGCTTCATGGATCACGCAAACGCATTAGATAGAATACGAGATAAAAAAGCTACTTGAAATACTATAAAAACTTGATGTAGACGGGAAAGAGTAACATCTACTGGGAACAAATAGCTTGCATTTGGGTAGAGAACAATTATATAAAAATAGAAAGAGGAATACAAAAAGTATAGACTTTATTACTGACCAATAGGCCTACGATAATTTATTATCAGCTGATGTAACCGTAAACATATGTTTCCAAACATGTTAGCAATGAGGACGTTTTAGGGAAAATAGAAAATGCAAAGACACTGCTCCTAGCCATCAGAAAATTTTGGGACACATAACGTGGAAAAAACTGGAACATTCAAAAGACACAGGGCATACTTAAGGCAAGAGAACCCAAGGTGAAAACAGTAAGAAATCTACTTGACGCGTCTTAATATATGGATGTTAGAAAAAGGACCACAAACACAAAGGGGATGGAAAAGAGGCAAGAATTAATTAAAGTAAAAAAAAAAAAAGAAAAAAGATAATAACACAAAAACAGGAAGTTATGGAGAACTATAATTTTCCAGAGCAGCAAAACCATGGCACGCAACAGAAGAGCAATGAAGAACATTGTTCAGTCCCCGTGATCAGGGTCACAAAGTCTTAAAAATATTCCTATCTTATAGTGCAGTATAAAGGAATAAGGACCTTTTTCATCCAGTTTTTTTTTTTTTTTCGTTACGTGCTACCTGACGAGAAAATGGCTGAAAGGGGACAGATATTGTAATGTACATAGATCACACATTAAAAGACCTACAAACTAAAATATGATTCTGTATACGCCTACGCTTCACCCACGGTAAACACACGGTCAGTTTCATTTGAAATGTCCATAAATTTTCATATCGACCAAGACCAAAAATTGTCCAGTCCCAACCACTACTGTCACGTGGGCGTCAGAGTACTTCGACATTCCTGCTTTGGGGCAATATGGAGTGAAGTACTGCCGCAAGGTTGGGATTCCCAACCCAGGACTTAGGCTTCCATCACTGTTTTGCGGTGAAATGTTATGAAGCGTAAAGACAACACTGATATGCTGCATCTTAATATGAGAATACGGTAAAGGAAGATATTATACTTTGATCTGGATATTTATTTTTAAATTTATGCAGAAACCATAAAAATAGGGAGAGGTTTGGTGTGGTCATGGACTGTCTACAAACAACTATAGTTCGTTTTTCATCATTTCTTTTATACACACGAACAATATACTTTCATACTTCTCATTCATCTGTCGATCACCATGCTAATTGCGTATATACTACTAAATATATTTACAATAAATACAAGCGTACAAGGAAGGGAAGCGAGTAAGTTAAGAAAAAACGAAACGAAAAGAAATTGCTAGGGTCGGATAACGCAACGAGCTGCTTTTGGGATCATCGGATAAGGTTTCGGGGAGTGAAGAAACTCACCCCACTAAGGATGCACAGTTACTATTTAAGATTGCTACCCATCATACATACCAAAACCCGACTTTTGTCTTGTTATCATTAACATTCTCTTCGTCGTTTTTTCTCTTCCGTATTTTATTTTCAATCTGAGCTGATTCTTGATATATGAATCAACAATTTTGGGTAATGATAGAAACGACCATTCTGGCTACTGCCAATGAAGAACATCTTTGATCTCAGACAGTAGGCCGATTAAGTATACTCCACTTCTCGATAACAGTGTCATGGAGTGACATTTTAATTTTAAGAATACTCTGATCCAAGGTTCAAGGATGACCCATACTTTTAATAATCCCGTTCTTTTGGACTGCTACTATACTAAAACATATCTATATATACAAGTTTCGTTAAAGATTACTGACAAGGTACTGCATTTAAGCTTTTATTTAATTTTTCTTGTGTTCGTATAAGTTTTTTTTTTCTTTTTCGACATAAGGTGTGTAAAAAATTTCCGAATGTTTTATATTTTCGAATGCTTTCGGCCATTCTTTTAGCCATTATCAAGGATGATTTTTTTAATTTTTGATTCGTGTAGATTTTTAGGTGTGTATCTAGAGTTATGGGAATATATTTTATTTTTCAAACACGGTCAGCACATTGTGACCGTGTTCATAGTTGATATGAATGTTGGCTTTTTCTTTTTTATTATCAAATCATCCATTATTTTTAGCCTTTTTATATGTGAATGAGACTATTATAGTTGTATTTTCTACGAGTATGTTGCGGATGGAGTTTGGTAGTTTTCGTGTGTGTTTAAATGGGTCCTAATTTAGCTATGGTCAGAGAGATGTGACGTCAGTTTTTTTGAAGGGAATGTAGTGGTATGTCCATTATAATTATTAATGAATTTGGTTTGATCAAGAACACTGTTCCTTAAGGGAGATGTGAATTCATAAATAATATTAGTTCTCTGTAATTTGGATCTTGCAGATTCACCTGCTAGTTAGCTATTCACAGCCGAAAGCGTTCATACATACAAAACATTTGGCCAATTTTTACATGCATAAAAGAGGGATTGCTGTATTCATGTAGTTTCCATCCATGGTGAGTCAGTTCATTCATATTTACTAAACTGATCAACCACCAGCAATAGAATCAATATCAGGGTAAACCGGGCTTGTGTGGTATTCAGTCTAGCAGAAGGAAAATTTTGAACGTAAAACTGTAGAAAAAGCAACCAGAAACCAATGTCTTCCCCAAGAAAGCATGGTAACTCACAAATAATAAAGTAATCCGTGGGGAGCCATAATCGCTTACGTCCCGAAGCAACATGTCATTTTAAGAGGAATCCTAACACAGGAATAGCGAAATGTGCTTTTCAGAAAAAAAACGGATTGGGTTTCCGGTTCCTTCTAAAGTCTACTTCAACTCTATACTCCTAATGTCTCCGCTTAAAACTTTATTTACTACTGTGAATTTTTTTTATTTCTTTCCTCAGTAGGAGTAGATTCGTTCGCTCCTCCCCGGTCTTTTGAGCAGGAGTAGAGGTGTATCCATCCTTTCTTTTTTAAGATTGGTTTTCCGTTCACCTCTAATGCGTTTTCCTTCTTTTTCACTTCCGGTGACCCCTTGCGACTTGGTGGCATTATCTCCTTGCTTGGATTGGTGCCTCTTACTCTGTAACCCTCTACCTTGAGTGGCTATTGGGCCTTGTACAGAGAGAACATCATTGTAAAAAAAAAAAAAGAAAGTAAAATATAAGAAAAGCGTTTTAGAAAAAAAAGAAACGTTTTAAACTGCTATGTAATCTCTTAGGATAGTGAATGCTTGACAATCTCCTCACAGATGCAGAATAAGCTTGAAGAAACAAAGATGTAGTTCTAAGAAGTTATGTCTGTTCACATGGAGTATGTGGAAAGATGTGATCGACCGTGTCCTGAGCAATACTTTCCAGCTAAAACTGGTTTTCAACACTGCTCTATCGGTACTATCATGGAAGTGCTCGGACGAACTATATTCCTTGGTTGGGTCAGGTGTAACCAGGTAACCTTCACAACTAGGACCCGCCATGCAACTTACATAGTAGCAAACCACCCACATTCCTTTCGTATTCCATCGGTGAGAAGTAATTCCACTCGAACAGCTTATTCTCGCGAACCACTGCCCTGTATAACAGACTCCCAAGAGGAAGTTTCCTCGATCACTATAATCTTAAACCTGTTCAAGCCTAGAGTTAACCGTCTTCTTTCCCTCCTATCCATATAAACTGCCCCTTAAACGTAACCCTCTAACTGTAGTGTTTCCCGGGCCTTGTGCAGTGTGAACCTTACTGTAAAAAAACAAAAACAAAAAAAAACAATAAACAAAAAAAAACAAAAAAAACTGAGCATCCAGTCACTAGTTTCGTAAAAGAAAAAAAAGGGGATGCTGGAAATATTTGCACATATCTCCTCAAACCTTCTGGTCAACATTTTATTTTTTCTTACGAGTCTAGTCTCACAATGAGGTCAAGATGTCAGCGAGTTCACTGAGGTCAGAATAGCATTTCAATAATCTGCCCTGCCAGTTACTATAAATAACTTTTTATTTATAGCAACTGGCTATTGAATGTTCCGGCGGCATACAGATATGTTGTAGAAAGTGCTTATTAGATTGACCGACGTGAAGGAATTTTGTTTATTTGGTGTCTGCAAAGACGTCGATGTTCGTGAACACGCAATTCTTGATTAATGTAATTGTTTTTCTCCGGAAAACAAACAATTTTACAATACTAACAATTTAAAAAAAAAAAATCTACATTTATATACATCCAATTTACGAAGAACAAGCTTTGGATTAACCTAACAGCAAAATCAGCAAAGCTTTGGATTAACCTAACAGCAAAATCAGCAAAGAAATGCTGCATTTTCCAAGGCCCTGCATCAAATATTTCCAAAATTGCCTTCTTGTGACATCAGCATCTTACAATTTGGCAATGTCGGGGGAATTGCATCTTTAATTACGCTGTTCAACAAAATTTAACATTTTATTTTTGTCGACTACAAAGATGAGGATGTTGTTTTCTGGGGTCGTTTTGGGCGCAGATTATGTAAATAACATTATTTTTTTACGAAATGCTTCCAGTTTTTTTGTTGGCAACTATCATTTATTACTAATATTCAAGTTTTTGCAAAATTTAGCTCTTTTATTTCTTATTTTCGGATTATGCAAAAAAAAAAAAAAAATATTGGGGCCGTTAAATCTACTCAAATATCTTGTTAGAATCTTTTGTGTCATATTTTTTTGGATTTATACCTTTATCCAATATACGAAGATCCGGCTTTAGATTAACCTAAAAGCAATTTTCCAGGGTCTCGTATCAATATTTTCAAGCTATCTCGTGGTATCAATGTTTTATAATCTGGCAATATTAAAGTTCACATGTCGGGAAAACCGCATCTTTAATTCTCAAGGCCATTTTTACATCTATTAAAAAAGAATCACGTTTTAGAGAATCATTTGCTTCATACTGGGAGGGTTGTTTACTATTTTGATAGAAGCTAAATTATCTGTTTTAAGCTCAATCACGATGACAGTAAATAATTTATGGATTAATATTTACAGGAATTTTAAAAAAAATTAGTTTCTCTTTATAGCTTTTGCCATTACCCCTCCAATCACTTAAATCCAAACCTGTAAAGCAGTGAATAATGTGTAGCCTTGTGCCAGACTAATCCAAGCTTAATAATCACAACCATTATCAAAGAATAAGCATATGAAATATTTTCAAAGATCTTTTTTGTTTTCTGGTTCCTATATGAACAGAAAAACTGCCAAGAACTGTATTTGACAGCTCACTATTTGTCATTCATTTCATTTCAATCAAGGTCCGTTAAATGTACTCAGATATCTTGTTAGAATCATTTGTTTTATATTTTTCTGGATTTACACCTTTATCCAATTTACGAAGAACCAGCGTTGGATTAACCTGAGAGTATAAGCAGCAAATACTGCTTTTTGTAGGGCCCTGTATCAAATATTTTCAGGCTGCCTCGTGGCATCAACATCTTACAATCTGACAATGTTAAAATTCCACATGTCGTGGAAACTGCATCTTTAATTATCAAGGCCATTAAATCTACTGAAAAAAAAATCCCGTTTTAGAAACATTTTGGAGGTTGTTTATTATTTTGATAGAAGTTAAATATATATCTTTCTTGTTTTATAACCTCCATCACTATGATAGTAAATAATTTATAGTTTAATATTTATGGGTGTTTTTTAAATTTATCATTCATCTTTATAGCATTAATTACTTGCCTCGCACTAAATTCAACATGTGAACAGCTATTTCATTATTTATTCTCACATAAACACCCCCCACATGCTCAGTGGTGCTGAAAAGGTGTTTGTCTGACCCTCCTCCCCAATTCAGTATTATGATATTTGGTTTTTGAGGAGTAGATAGGTTCGTCTCTTGTCCCGTTCACACTTCTCCTCGGTCTTTTGAACAGGAGTAGGGGCTTTGTTTTTGTTTAGGATTGGGTTCCTTCTAAAGTCTGCTTCAGCTCTATACTCCTAAAACTTGTTCTTTCTTACGTTAATATAATTATACGCACTCACCCTCTATCTTGTGTGCCTCTTGGGCCTTGTAATGAGTATATATATATATATATATATATATATATAAGCCGATGAAAGAAATTCGAGAAACAAAAAAAATATCAATAATAAGACTAATAATCAGTCAGTCAGTTATATGCCATACGCTTAGGCGATCATGTATCTTTCGACACATGACTGACGAGGCAGATTTTTTTTCTCGCAGTAGGTTGTCATTTCTTTCTGCGGTAGAGCAGTTGCCATCCAATCGATCTGTCCTGCTAGTTACTTAGCTTTTTCGAAGAAGTGGATTCATATCCTTTCGCAAGGGTATTATTAGCACGTCAGTGAATATAATGGATTCAACTGGAATTCGAAGTCCGCTATCTATTACTCCACTGATAATACATATGGTATATTAGTAGGCCTTTTGATCAAATGGAAGCATGATGATAAAAGATATTAAAAATCGGAATTTTTCGGACCCACATGTATCTTTTCTCAACGAGTAAGAAAAATGAAGTGGGACTTTTTTGTTGTAGGTGTTTTTTTTCTTCGCATGTCTTATAGATAGATAGATAGATAGATAGATAGTGTGGCGTTTATGCTACAACCAGTTCAAAATTTGAAATGAGCGTAGGTTCTACCAAAATGTATATTTTTCTGCAATGAAAGCAAAAAAACCAAAAAAAACCCTCCCTACTGTTTTTAAATATTTGCCAAAAATCAGGGAAATATCCGATTCAAGCGAAATTTTCAGGACTTATTTTTAAAAAAATTTAACCTTTTAATTTCCGGAGTGTTCGTCCAAATTTGTTGCGGTTATATTAAGAAATCCCTGAAGATATGTTTTCAGTAAAAAAAAAAAAAGAAAATTAACATCGATTGTGAACATACGGAAAATTCAGTCCGTATTTTGTCAAAAACAATTCAATGAAACTCAAAAAATAATTTTTTTTTGAGAATTGGTGTTAGCATAATTTAATAAAACAAGTTTTTTCTTTCGGATTCGACATAAAAAAAATCTAAATTTAATATTTATTAAAAAACAACATTGTAATTTTTCAGTGCAATTTTGAATTTAATGACGTTGCTGTTCATTAGAGTTTATTGTATTAAAATAAATAAAGATACGTTAGAAGATTTAAAATGTAGAGTTTAAATGTTATTTTCGAATGTGAATCTTTTTTAAAAGAATTTTATTTTATTTTTTCCTTTTAGCAACTGCTTGATTATTTTGGGGGAGAATTAGTGATTTTTTATCTGACTCTTTGGTCTCACAGGCTAGCGTGCATAAATAAAACATTATTTTAATTCTGTTTTACTTTTAAGTAAAAGGTAATCATTACTTTTAGAAAATTCAGTTAATTAATCCTTAGACTTGGAAACACATCTCTAGGACAAATATTGGATTCTAAAGAGAATTTTAAATTTGTTGTTTACATTTAATTGGGTTTAATTGGGAGCCCCGGGCAGTGCTTTGTGACCCTTGCTACCTTATCAAAATTTGCTTTTTTTTCTACCTACATTTATGTATATTACAAATTAAGCTAAGCACAATTGATTAAAGAAAAATTTTCGTGGATTTTGACGTCATTCTGGGGGCATTTTTTTTTCATCCAAATCTGCGAATTTGTTTTTATGCTAAGTCTCGAAAAAAAAAAAACTATATAAAATTCACTATTTTTTATCCATAATGTTGAATGTGTTAAAATTATTTAACATTTAACAAGAAAAATCTCAAGTTGATGTTAAAAATTGCCGCAAAACATAGTTGATTTTTTAAGAGGAAATGATCTATTATGACATGTCTCTAATTTGTATTTAGATACATTGTATTTATATTCAGTTTTTCTAGTTTAATTTTTCACCTATATTGCATATACTTCGTTACTCCTTCTGCTTTCCTCTACCTTTACGAGAGATCAGGCAAAAATGGAGTATTGTTGTCATATTTGGTCGGGAGCTGTCCAGCCTTGATAGAGTTCAAAAGCGTCTCAGAGTCCTTACAGGCGGGAAGTGGCAAGCAAATCGCTGCTTTACCGCTACTTCCACGGAAAATGCTCGGACGAAATACAATCCCGGGTCCCGCAAAGTTCACACCTTCACGACAAGAACACGCCATGCCACTTATAGCAAACCATCCACATTCCTTCCGTATTCCATCGGTGAGAAGTCAGTTCCACTCGAACAGCTTCTTCCCGCCAACCACTGCTCTGTGGAACCGACTCCCAACTGGATGCATCCCCTATCACTATATACACAAATAGCCTTCTAACGTAACCCATTACCTCGAGTGCCCGTCCACCCCGGCCTAGAAAAGAGTGAACCTTAAAAAATAAAAAAAAATAAAAAAATAGGTTACATTAAAATTTATGTTTTATATGAATAGTACCTTACGAAAATTGAGATATAGTAGAGTGGTGGACCGTATCATAGACTCGGGGGCGGGAAGCACAATACCTTTGCACCGGACTTGCGATTGAAACTCGATGAAGTATTTTTTTTTAAATGCTTAAAACGCTTATTTGTATACGGAAATTAGTTTTTCTTCTACTTCAGATTAGATAGACCATTATGCTTCAAATGGAACCAAAAATTAGGTTCAAAGAAGGCATTTAAAATATTTAAAATGTGTTTCTCTTTTTCTTTTTTAAGAAATTCGTAAAGATACCGAGTAGGATTCACACGTTATGACTGTAGAATATAATTGAGTGTGACGTGGTGAAATTGACATTACAATTCACAACACGTGTGCGCTTAGATTTTTAAAAAAAATTAATTAATGCTGAGTTACCGTCCTTTGACGCGAAAGGCTTTCAGATTTTTTTGGAAAAAAGTTATTTCCAGGCTACTATTAACAATAAAATAAAACCTACCTGGCACAAGTGAACCCCTATTAATAATCGAAATCACTTTCCTAGGGATCGAACTTCGAGGCTAGCTTGTTAAGCAATAGTGACATGCCTGAAATGTAATTTCTAAGTCTATCTTAAATTGACAGAATTTCATAAGCGAGAAAAACTCAGTGATAATCAAACACCAGCGAAGTAGTTTGCAAAAACATTGCACTACATTGGACACCTTTAAAAATGTGGTTTGTTTGAATTTCCGCACAAAACTCTAATATTGGAACACTCATTCGGATTTGAAATCACTATTCATCACCTGAAGAATATCAATAGAAGTAACAACTAAAATGGATAGGACATGTTACTTGAAGAGAAAATAATGTCAGAATCAAGATATTGACATTTCACACTCTTTCAAATAGAAAGGAACCATCCCACCATTAATAGCGTAAATAGCGATAACGGCTATAGGATTGATAAACCAATTTTTCTGAAAAATTGTTCAAAGTGAACGATTTTATAAATTTCAACCGAAAACAGTACTGGCTGCTCGGTCGATGGATTCCCAATGTTTCATTGTAGGGAAACAACTGATATTATAATTACCATTCAATTAGTTAAGTGCCATACGTGATACTTGATTATGTCTCTTTCGATTCATGACTAGGCAGAAGGTTGCCATTTCTTTCTGAGGTAGACTGGTTGCCAACCAAGGCTATAAGATTCAGTCTGTCTTATCCATAGCTGGGCTAATAGAGATGGATTCTTATCTTTCCCAAGGGTATTTGCGCATAAGTGATTGTAAAGAACCCAACTAGTGTTCGAACTCGCATCTTCGGTTTCTCATCCCGAGCCATTATCCATTACACCACACCGTACATATTACCATTCAGTAATAATGATTTGTTAGACTAGCTTGCTAAACAGCGCGCTTCTTCAGGCGAGTCCAAGTAGGTAGTTTTGCTTGGCTTCGTTTCATCACAATGGCACAAGCATATAGCACCCAGTGAGGATCAAACTCACAACTCGGTAGTAATGATTTGCAGAATCAGCTTATTAAGTGGTGCGTTACATAGTTTTCTTTTTTTTTTTTTAATATGTCCTTATTTACTTTTGTTCGTTGGAAACATGAGGCACAAAATGAGTAAGGTGGGTCCAACTCACGACTCAGTAGTTATAATCAGCAGAAGAAATAATAAACACTTCCCCATGATGAGTGCTCCATCTTTATACGTAATATTTTTACGATATTTTTCACCCAGTACAAGGTTCAAGAACGCCAGTAAAGTGTTACCGAAAAGGACTGTTTTTTAGAATTGTAGATTACAAGGATATATACGATAGATAACAATTGACTCTAAACTTGAAGAAGTTAAGATTGTAATGATTAGAGAAGCATCCTCTCGGGAATCGCACACATCATTATTATTGAATGGTAATATAGGGTGTTCCAATAACTTGGACCGATTTTAAATGTGAATTACGTTTAAGAACCTAATGATTTTTTCTTTTTCTTTCAGATTTAACAACTTAAGTCTTTGGCAATTTCAATCATGGAAAGATTAACAATCAAACAACATGTTAAAGTTATCGAAGCCTATTACGAAGATGGACGTTCAAATTTATAAATATATGGCCCAATGATTCCGCTAGCAAAAAATGCACATCAGTGACCTTTTGTGGATGCAGTTGCTTTTCAACAATCTTCCTTGGATTTTCATCAGCCCAAATGCGACAATTCGGCTTATTAACGAATCCACAAAGATGAAAATGGGCTTCATCACTAAAGAGGATTTTTTTGCGAAAAATCTTCATAGGCTTGTCTTTGCTCATGCACCCAATTCGCGAATGTACGTCGCTCTGTATAGTCAGCAGGTTTCAGTTCTTGTGTCAATTGAATTTTGTAATTGCGTAGAGACAAATCTTTTGTCAAAATCCAATGTAACTTTGTTATGGAGAGTTTTAATTCCTGCGCACGATGATAAATAGAAGTGTCTGGATTTTCGGCCACCTTCTCGTGCACTGTAGCAATGTTTTCAGTCGAACGGCGTAAGCGAGCACGCAATGGTGTTTTTATATCTGCCACCGACCCAGAATTTATGAACAATTTTTCCAATTGCACTGTCGGTTGGTCGATTATGTCGCCAAAAAAATCGCGAAGTGCGCGAAATGTATTTCTGTTTGAACGTCCATCTTCGTAATAGGCTTCGATAACTTTAACACGTTGTTTGATTGTTAATCTTTCCATGGTTAAAATTTCCAAAGACTTAAGTTGTTAAATCTGAAAGAAAAAGAAAAAAAATCATTGGACGCTTAAATTCACATTTAAAATCAGTTCAAGTTATTGGTCAAACATCTTATATGTGAGGTGTGGTGTAATCTGTTGATTCCCATGAGCAATGAGAAGCAGCTGTTCAAAGAAAAACTTCCTTCTTATTAATGGAATACAACGGGAATGAAGATGCTTCACTACTGTATGCCTTTACAGCTAAAGCCCACCCAGGCTCTTACCTGTAAAGATCTGAACTAATGGATCTAGGAAATGTAGTTCGTGAAAACATTTGGCATGAAAATAACGATAGAACAATTTTGGGTTTGTGACATTTCGTCCGTGGGACAGAGGTTTTATGGTAGAAAATAATTCATCACCTACGAGGGTGCGTAAGCGTTTTTGAATTCTGTCGAGGCTGGAAAAAGAGAACTGGGCAATTGCAGATATTGTTTTTACAATTCATTGATTTATTTACTAGTAAACGCAGAGTGGGAACTCTGTGAGGATCGAACTAATAACCTGTTCTTGTAAGATAATCTTACTAACCATCACTCTTTAGCCAGAGGTTCAAAGCCTAAGAAGTTTTTATTATAAAAGAAGAAATGATTCTCTGTTCATCACACATTATGTGTGACTTTGCATTCGCTAATGTAACGTATATACGAATGTCTGTGTTTTGGTGTGAGTGATTTACATGTGCATGTGTCATTTAATTTATATACACAGACATATACACGCAAAATTTGACTGAGTTTAAAGTAAAACATAGGAATAATACATTTAACACTCACTCAGTCTAGACAACCCCTAACCTGAGCTAAGAAATAAAATCGAAGGCAAAAAAACAAAAAAAAAAAAAAAAAAAACAACCTTTATTTCGTTCTATGGGGTAGATTGTTGTACTAAAAATTCTCATTTTGAAGCAGGAAGTGGGCGAAAAATGCAGTGATCAATCAAAACCAATGACGTAAGAAAGTATATTCACGTAACTTGTACAGTGAAAAGTTATCCTAAAATGAAAAAGAAAACTTTCCAGAAGGGGGAAGAATAATAGTTTATTAGAACAAATAAAACCTGCGATCGTAAACTTGTTCTAGTTCCACGTGCCATGCCTCTTCCGGATGTCTCAGTTATTTCCCTTTAACTCAACTTTCCATGTTTGGTTCACTACTGTTGTGGCTTTTGGGTCTAGTCATTGAATCTAATCAACGTTTTTATCCACTGAGCTATGTGTCCTCAAAGACAATTTACCCCGTGGTCGGGATAAAGGGTTCGAACGAAATTCCAAACACCTGAAGAAGTCCGGAGCCTACAACGGCCGAAACGTTGTTAATATGGCAATGAAGATGAGTCCAAATAATGTAAATAATGTAAGTAATCATAATACCTCATCTCAGTAATATAGACAGATAAAGAAAAAAGTTAATTTTTAAAACTAAAAAAAAAAAATCAGATAATTGGAAAATTATTCGGTAATAAATAAAATTATTTAAAAAAAATGTAGAAATATTTTAGGTCAACCATTGAATTAAAATATTCATACACAGACGCAAACGTACATTCACACACAATTTGAATTAAATTGAAATGATTATTTGTGCCGCGAGGGATAAATATTCTCCTCTTTGTCTGGCAACAACGCATGGGTAACAGGAAAAGAATATAAATCGGCTTTTTTTCTAATCATTTTTATGGCTGCTTGTGTATTTAAACTGAATATATTTTCTTATAAATGTATTATTTTAAATGGATAAACAATTTAGATACGAAATCTGATTATCTTGCTGTCAGCAAAGCAACGGATAGCGAATTAATATCAATAAAAGCACATTAGGGTTTGATTGAAGTACATCGCAACAAGTCCGGATATGAAAAGCTTAAGCTGAGGCAAGCAACATTGTGGTTTCGCTGTGGTTTTTGTTGTTGTCGTCAGAAGTTCTGATCACCTTTTCTATATTATAAACATGGACACTCCTATAATACGTGTATGTCAATAGGAAATCAACCTGACATTTTTATACTAGCTGACCTCCATAAAAAAAAAAAAAAATAAAAATAAAACGATCGCAGGTTACATTTGTTCTTGCAAATTATTATTTTTCTCCTTTCTGGAACGTTTTTTTTTTTCTTTCTTTTTCATTTTAGGATAACTTTTCACTGTACGAGTTACGTGAATATACTTTCTTACGTCATTGGTTTTGATGGATCACTGCATTTTTTCCTCCACTTCCTGCTTCAAAATGAGAATGTTTACTCAGATTAAGTTAATTTGGTACATGACAAAGCTTAGTCAAGTCTATCACGTTGCTTTTAGCAGGATTCCTCGCGATCTTCAAACTTACTACACCGGTAAATCTCTGTCTATATTTCTGAGATGAGGCATTGTAAATATTTACACTATTTACATTGTTCAGACTGTTATACTCATCTTTATTGTCATATTCACGACGTTTCGGCCGTTGTACCCTCCGGCCTGCTTTAGGTGATATACGACATAGACACATGTCCCAGTGGATAAAGGCGTTGGTTGAAATAATCCAGTGGCTTGTCCAAAGAGTTGTGAGTTCAATACCTGGCCACATCAGATGTGAAAAAAAAACCCAAAAAAACAAAAAAACTTGGAGAGTTGAGTTACTAAATGAAATAACTGAAACTGACATATCCAGAAAGATATGACATGTGGAACTAGAACAATCTACCCCAGTGAACTAAATAAAGGGGTCGGTTCGAAATGCCAACGTATTTCACTTGAAGAAAGCCGGAGCGTACGACGTCTGAAACAACTTGGATATGCTGTAGGAATTCGTGGGTGAATATAGTTATTTACTAAGTCTAGCTAAATTTGGCATAAGGACGTAATAATTGGCGCCTGTTGAGGTTCAAGCCAATTTCTTGTGAATTTGTCTTTAACTTTTTTAATCATTTAATCTCAAACAAGTCGATAATGCCACTAGGACGCATGGTGTTGCAGGGAGTGAAAGAGAATGAGAAGATTTTAGCGAGGAGAGGTGAGGAAAAAGGACAATAAAAAAGGACATATTCTTTCTCTTTCCTTCTCTCACATACTTTCTCTTTCATTTTTCGTCAACTTCTTTCGATCTTTTCTCAAATTATTCTATTTTCATTAAATTCTTTTTCTCACTCTATTTTTCTCTCTCTCTTATTCTCAAATTCTTTCTCAAATTTTCTTTCTTTTTTTTCTCTTTTATCTTTTGTTTACACATAGCTTCTTTCCTTCTTTTTTCCATTTATTTTTTAAAATTATTTTTTAAAATTATTCATTTTACTTTCGTATTGCTTTTAGTATTTTATTTTCTATTTTAAGTGCGCCATGGCCTTGAATTGTGTTTTGCATATAAACAAAAGCAGGTAACCAAAATCTCATGTAGATATCACGATCTTAACGTGCTTTCTCGCCATTTTGTTTGCACTTGTTTAACAGCTATTTCTTGTCATACATTTTAATTTCAAATCGTTCATTGTCGTGTTAATATCCACCTGTCTACGTCATGTTTCCAAAAACGAAATAGCATTGAGAATATTCATAATAGATCTTGATTTTGTGATTGAAGATTTTGCGAATGGGAGCCAAAAACATTAATTTTTTTTAAATTGCTGCTTTTATTTGTTGATGTTATTGTTTTCAATAAAAAAATGTCCTAATTGTAATATTTATTGATATTTTGTGGATGTTGCCTAATATTTGGGATGTTGTTTGGAGGAGCGGCAATGCCCCGCTTGGCACAAACGCTAGATACAACGCATAATATTGCCTTATTATTACGTGGCATTTGTTCGGGTAAAATGGATAATACAATTCTGGAATCTAGATCGACAAACAGAGGGTCATATATGCAGGTGAAGAGAAAAATGAAAGAAGTAGGACTAATACTAGATAAAGTTCAGAAGATAAGCGTTTTGGGATACTGTCGACTAACATAATTCTTCCATTTAAGATGAAAGGGAAGCCGTTTAGTATATCCATTGTAATTGTGAACCACAGGGAGTTAAAATCGTCATGCGAGACCATGTCAAAGTAGGGAAGAATAGGGATGGTGAAATAACTGAAAAATTCGGACTAGGATAACGTAATGAACGCGGGAAAATGTGTCTAATGGTGTACAGTAAACGACCAATAGTAACCAACATCTGGCTTCAAGAACACCCAAGACACACTTGGATATGAAGAAGCCCAGTAGGAGAAACGAAAGATCAGATCGACTGCATAACAATCAGTAAGAGATTCAAGAATGCAGTTTTACATACTCAAGTGCGGACTGTGGGAGCAACCACCTTCCAGTGATATGTAATCTCAGAATAAATCTACGAGAGTTAAAGAAAGCGAAAGTATCAAGCAAATTGCAATACAACATACTTCTGAATGACCAAAATTGCAAAGAAATGAATACTGACAGCGTTAAAGGAAAATACAATAAATTAAATGACAATAGAAATTCAAAGAGAAGCTTTATTGACATCGACAAAGGAGATGATCCAAGAAAAATTAGAGAAGAATAGAAGGACATGATGAAAATTAGACAATAAACAATGTCAAATCATGGTACATTATGTGATGTCAACGAACACCCGTTGTCACTTTTGTGAGGTCAACTAATACTCGTTGTCACTTTCGCAATGCTCGTTGTAGTAGAGACATTGTAATCGCAGATTACAACTATAGTAACGCCGTTGAACAATACTGTTTCAGACGCCTTCGAATATCACTCGCACTAATAGCACTTGCTCGATTATACACACTCAAAGTATCTACCGTATAGCGATCTTAATTGTAGAGATAGTATAGTGAATAGAGTAGAGAATAGCGGTTCATATAGTAATAGAGGATAGAATAGAAACAGATACCAGAATAATAGCGGATAGACTAGAAATGCAGATTGTTAGTCGTTACGATACCTCCCATATATGCATTTCCTCTATGGTCACGTGGTCTACTTAATTCAATAATGGGATAGCCTTTGTTTGCTCATTGGCGATCTATATTTAAACTCAAGTCTCAGCAGCGACACTTTATTCCTATATAACATTGTTCCATATATGATTCAGATTATTGCCTTCATTTTGACACGATGTTTCGGTGTAATAAATAGGTTTGATGTCATCGCAACATATTTTAATATGAATGGCCAATGAATATCTGTAGTAGTGGTAGTAGTAGTAGTAATAGTCAATCAGTTAAGTGCCATACGTGTTACACGGTTGGGCGATAATGTTTCTTTCGATTCATGACTGATTAGGCAGAAGATTTTCTCGCAGTAGGTTGCCGTTTCACTCTACGGTAGATTGGTTGCCAACCAAGGCTATAGGACCCAGTGTGTCTACTGTTCAACCCATAGCTGGGGAGAGAGAAGCGATGGATTCATACCTTTCCCAAGGGTATTTACGCGTAAATGAACGTGACGAAATAGTAGAAAACGAAAGACACTATTCAATCTTCTATGACTACAGCGTAGACGGGAAAACACGTCGAACAAAAATTAAGGTTTCATTTTCTCTCTAATCTTCTAAGTTTACTTTGTACCGTCGAACTGGATACGTCTTTTCGAAAACGAAAACCATCCTGGGTATGACGATAAACTACATCCGGAAGCAAGGTCTCTAATCGAGAGGTTTTGAGAAACGTGGAACCACCTCTTAATTGCTGTTATTGTTACCAAGTCCACTCTGACACCTTTAGGGTTCCAGCTATGGGTAAATAGTTAATCTCCAACGTGGGGGTCAAAACACTAAGAAAGTATAAAAATACATTTTTATAGTAAAAATACTAGCAATACATTTTTTAAAGAAAAAAAATATTGCCAGTAATACATTTTATTCTCAACAAAAATCCTCTTTACAAAAATACGTCAATGAACGTGATCTACAAACTGATTTCTTACAAAGAATGCGTATTCTGTAGATAGGAACCTATCCTAAAAAAACTGTCGCCATTAAATAACCCATTGAGGTTGATATGCCGTAAAATATAATAGACCCAAACAGACCAAAACGAAAAAAAAAACCCAAAAAACCGACGCTTTCTTTTTTAAAAAGAAACTTATAAAAAAAAAATTAGGAATTATCCGATTTAAATTAAATTTTCAAAATTTATTCATTTATAAATGAATTGTATACTGAATAGATTAATTTGTTAGAAAGTTTTAAAGAAATATTGAGAAGGGATAAGTTACGATTCACACATATACCACCATTTTGATAAAACGTCAATACTTTTAAAATTGAGAGGCAGATGACAATTTTTCTTAAAGTTTTATAAAGAAAAATTCCTGAAGATATTTCAGTAAGAAAATATTTGCAAAATCAAACCAGAAAATCTTGAAAATTTGTCCTGAAATCTTATAAAGACAATTCGATAAAACTTAAAAAATAATTTTTGTTGATAGTTGGTGCTTGCATAATTTAATAAATTATTTATTAATATTTAGCGCAACGTTTCGGTTTATATTCTTCATATATTCTTCAGTACATATGCATGCACAAATATTCATGCGAGAAAAGAAAGAAAGAAAAAAGAAAAAGAGAAAGAGAGTAAATATCATATAGGCTTGGCTTGGGTCTTAGGTAGGTGCTGATGCCAGAAGTCAATGTTCAAGTTCAGGACAAATAAAATGAAATAAAAACAAAAACTATGACTCACAAAACCACCAACCACAGACAGAACACACCAACCACTAAATGAGTGTTTTATTTGCTCTTTTCTTGTACATAAATAAACCTCCTTTTTCTTATCATCATATATTCTCTTTTTCACACACATACATACATCTTCGCCTTCTATGTGCCGTGCCCCTTCAGGACGTAGGTGATCATGGCTTCCACAAGTCCGTGTTCTTTACAAGTTTAATTAAGTTTTGCCTTTTTGCTCTATGTTTTGTCAACCACACATGCTGGTTAGCTAGGTTATTCGCTTCTTTGTTCTGCCATTCTTGCCTTCAATATGCCCTGTGAGTGTCAGATTTTCCAAGCCCTCTTTCTTCATTATGTGCCCTAGGAATTTCAACCATAAGTGCCCTTTTTGCTTCCATTTCCTCCCGAACTTCGTCGCTGTTAACATGTTCAGTCTATGCTATTCTCAGTATCCTTCTGTAGAACCCCCGTTTCTGTTGTCTCAAGTCTGTTCTTCATCCGTTAGGAGATTTTTCTGTATTCACTGTCATATAGGAAGCCTGATATTATATAACAGTTCAGTATTCTTTTCTTTGTTTCTGACGAAATTTTCCTGTTTCTTAATACTTTGCTTAGCTTTCCCAATACTCTTTCGGATGTTGGTGTCACACTTTCCTCCTCTGTTAAAACATGTCCTAGATATTTAAATTTTTCTACTTGTTTTAATTTTTTGTGTCTCCAATTCGTAGTTCACATCTTGGGCTGTTCTTTTGCTGACAGCCACACATTCTGTTTTCTTCCAATTGATGCTTAGTCCTTTCTTCTCGCTTTCCTTAATGTCATTCTAGTCAATGTAGTTTTATTTCTGCGTCTGCCATCAACATTGTGTCATATGCTGGTCAACTTTTAGCGCCAATAATAAGTCATGACAGGATTTCTAATTCTTTCAGGATTGCTTCACTGTAAAGATTAAATGAGTCCGGCGAGAAGATACATTCTTGTTTTACGCCCCTCTCTATTTTTGTATAAAAGCTAAACTTGAAACTGTGAACTTTAAGCATTTCTCAAGAACCTTTTCAGACATTAATTTTAATTTTATTTTTATTGTTGACACATTTAATGCACATATAATTTCATTCTTGGTATTGTTCAATACAAAATAGTTTGTTCCAATTTCTGTTAGTGGCCTCAGTGTTCATAGAATATCTGTCGTCACCGTAAATATTAATAGAATTGTACAGAATTTGGCGTTGCCAGGATAGAAGACGACACTCTTCCGATTGGCCAATTCAGAACGCTTTTCCTCGATGGCTGCTTCTAATAGCTTCAACTAGAAACAGAACTTGTCTGAATTCAAAATTTGATTTGCGGAAGGAGCTCGTAAAACAAAATGTCCTCCCAATACCACCAACGAAACAACATCGCATTCTTCAGATGTAGATCGGCTTTTGGAGCAGTTAATGGTGCTTCATTTCGTTTTCCCGAGAAGATTTTTCGCTTCAAATTGTTGTAAACAATCCCGTTTTCATCGCCTGTGATCGTTCTTTTTAAAGGTCGTTGCGTTTGAGCAGAGAATCGCAGATGGAAGTGAGGTCCATTATTTCCCGCCGCTTTAAATTGATAGGCACCCAAACATCGTAATGAATCACGTATTCAAATGCCTTACAACAATCATAGGAGATATGTTGAATATCACTGCGCTATCCCAGATCGCATAACCACGATTATTTCTAATCAGTGCTTCCAGTTGGTCATCATCAACTATGATAGAATGTTCTCGGTCTTCCAGATCAACATTTCTACTTCTGAATCTACCTAACTAGTTAAGAACAGCATTCTCAGTTATGGGACCATCTCCATAAACAGCACTTATATTTTGCTGCTTGTACTGCGTTTTCTCCTTTTCGTATATAAAAACGCATGAGATAACGAAAATTAATCTTTTGTCTCTAGGATTACAGTTAACATAAACCCATTTAGAATTCACAATCCACACGCAAATCAAATAGAAAGATAAGTGGAAATATCATCTTTCAAATTATGTATATACCATAAATTTCAGTCTTTTGTGAAATGAAATCACATTTCCAAACATTACTTATTGAAAAACGCTGAAAGACGATACGAAAGTAATGCTTCCTATTTACTACTAAGCGAACTACAACATATGCAGGGTGTCCAATAACACCACTGGATACAGAAACGTTTTCAATTGGGAAACGTTGTTTTCCCATGGAGTCAACACCATTAGCTATGTATTTTCGCCAGTGATGAATAACCTGTATGCCACACTCAGACGAGGATTGACACATATATTGTTTTATGTCCTATTGAAAGGCATTACCCACCGCCTATTTGTGCTGGCATACAATGTTTGATCCTCATAAGCGTTCAACAAACGTCGACGAATATCAATAGCTGTAATTTTTTCGCATGGACAAATTGAATGACACACATCTTTGTGCGCACTTTTATATCAGATAACATTTTGTCACACTGCCGTTCAGCTGTAACCTATATTAAACACACACACACACACACACACACACACACACACACACACACACACACACACACACACACACAAACACACGCACACACTTCACCTTCTCTTTTACTCCCAGTAACTTGCGTCTTTGTGGTATTAACGTCTATGAGTGAAATGATTTTATATATATAACACCTACACACCTCTTTGCGCTTTCTTGGGCTCATGTTTTCCACTGACATGTAGTAGTGATTATATTGAATCAATTGCTAGGTCTACTGCTAGGAAAGTTGGCTCACTGTTTTTTCTCTGGAACGTTTATAAATCTATCATTCGTCACTTCATTACGTCTGGTCTCGTGCTACTGCTATATATCTCGAGATTCTCATCATTGTCCAAAGAAGGGTCTGTAATATAATCGGTCCTGACCTGGTATCACGACTTCAGTAACTTTCCTATATTGGCAACTAAATTTCATCGTTTTACTGTTGAACTAGCTAGATGTTCTAATATTTTTCTCGCGCTTCTTGCCTGTGCAACTCTCTTCCAGTTTCTTGCTTTCCTGCCATCTACAAACCTCAAAAGTGCAAATGCTACACCAATCACCATCTTCCGTCTTCCTGATTCCTGTTCTTTTATTGTCCTTTCTCCTCACTAAAGTTTTCACCTTCTCTTTCACTCCCAGTAATTCCTTGCGTTTTACTGGCATTAACTTGAAATATACATACATACATACATATATATATATATATATATATATATATATATATGTGTGTGTGTGTGTGTGTGTGTGTGTGTGTGTGTGTGTGTGTGTGTGTGTGCGTGTGTGTGTGTTAAATAGCAGGGGAAACTGGGTTCTCCAAATATATTGGCGGGAACGGTCAATCTGCTTTAAAAGAAACAAACATAAGACAAAATAAGTAGTCAAACAATAATAATTCTACATTTAGGCCAAACAGGAATTATTTGTTCGTTTTTGAGATTTCAAAACAATCCATCAATAAAAGATGGCGGACTTAAAGTAAAAAACTAACAAAACAATTAAACATTAAAAATTAAAAAAAAAGAAACAGCCAACAAATCATTTTAGTTACAGTGTTATTTTTTCGTTTTGCACGAAGTCAATTTTAATTCTAAAGGTGAAATGCTTTCAATTTGTCTCAGATAACAACTGTTTTGCAATACGTCTGGATATTGCCAACTTCAGAAATATGAAAACTCAGCCGTCAGAGTAGATAGGATATATAAACGTTTTGCATTACACTTCAACACATTGAATGCAATTCAACAATGTTTATATTTGATTGCAATTTAAAAAGATATACCTTTACTATGATAAATCAAAGATAAACATTTTTCAAAATTAAATGAAGTGAGACGCAGAAGAATTTCACTAGAAAAAATAAAACTTCTACTGTCACCTTCGAATTTATCATCTTATACATTCATACATCAGTCTCACAAATAGCACTGTTCACAAACGGTAGAGACAAATATTCTCAGTACATGTATTTTGCGTGCATTGTTCATATATTCACTATTTTGAATAGCATCTAATACGTAAGTCCATAAGTAATGCCTCCTATTTTATTATTCACATGACATCACAGGCGGGTTTTGCTATGGCAATAGAGATTGAAATGTTCTGCAAAGTCATATTTCTTTTGCCTTGTTACAGATAACAACTTAGCGGCATATTGACAAAACTGCATATTACATGAAATTTCGTATAAAACAGAGGTGTGTCATCGAATTCCTTAACGCAGAAATTTAGTCACTGATATTCACCGATAGTTGCTGATTATTTTCGGAGACCAAACAGTGGATGTGAGCATAGTTAAGCGCTGTATAATGCTTTTTAGCAACTGACGATAGTGTCCTGTGTAACACGTCATGTTTCGAATGCAGCAAACTACTGATCATCATTGAAAAAATGCATAGCTAATAATGATGGATGACTATGTGGAAAAACTGGCTTGACTACCGTATACCGTTCACACGGTCCTGAAGGAAGACAACGGTTTGAATAAAACAGTTGACTAAATGGAATTGATAAAGATACGTACAGTGCTGATAATTACTATAACGAAGAATGAATTCAAAGAAAACGTAAGAATAACAATAATTTAAATAAGATAATCTCATCCATTAATGTAGAAGAGCTGCTGTCATTAAGCGGTTAGAATCAAGCTAATTAAAATTAACGGTAGTAAAATCATAACAATAGTTCAAAGATGGTGCCCCGAAGCCTGAGGTGGAATTGTCAAAATATTGTGATGAATATTTTGTACTCAGGCTTATTCCATTTAGCCAACTTCAGCCAAGTCCGAGTGACCGCTAAATGGTAGTGAAGCCTATTTTCCCACATAATAATAATGGTATTAGTCATACATTTTTCCAATGATGAATAATACCTTACATACCCGGTAAATGGTATTATTGTGTAAAATCCTTCTTCAATTATATTCAACCCAGTTATAGTTAACAGTTGATAAATTAATAACAATACTATGGAGTAATGGGTAGTGGCTCGGATTGAGGAATCGGAGAGCCGAGTTCGAATTCCAGTCAAATCCATTGCATTCACTTACGTGGTAATACTGTTGGGAAAGGTATGAATCCTCTTCTTCCCCAGCTATGGGTGAATAGCAGGACAGACCGGGTTCTATAGCAGAAAGAAATGGCAACCTACTACGGGAAGGAATACATGACTGAAAGCGTGTATCATCCACGGCACATAACTGACTGAGTTTAATTAAGGTGATGCGATTGTTCAATGTGGCCTGAGGTGTAACTGCCAAAACATTGTGATGAGATTGCATCACGATTTTAACCAATTAGGAATAATTCCATTTAGTCAACTGTTTTATTCAAGCTGTCTTCAGCTAGGATAATATTGTGCGCTGTAAATGGTAGTCAAATTTTCAAAGTTGCCCTTACGACTGTATTATTGTACTTCTTGTAACTATTTAGCTTTTGTGGACATAAATAGGAGACGCATTAATTTCGTAATGTTTTCTCGAATAATAACACTGTGGGAAGTCACCACTACTGACGGCATTTTCAAAGCATTTTTCATTTCGTGGGATCATAGATGTACAGAGCCACCCGGAAGGTGGTTTGTCACGCACACTAGCAAAATGAATAACCCACCACCACCTAACTGTACTCATTTCCACTTATTTTAGTCTCTGCAAAAATTTAACAAGCGTCAATGAGTGTCAATTAGTGTCAGGGGTAAAATTATTTTCTCATGGACGAATTCAATGACACACCTTTAATCTCAGACACCGCTATACGAGGCTGCTAAAAATGCTCATTGGCAAGAAGGTTCAGTCATTACTGTCATCCATCCGCTAACATCCGTATCTGGCGCCGTCAATCAACACATTTAAATAGGGATCATTACTTTTACATAAATATATTTTATAGCGGCGAAATTTGAGTCAAAAAAAAAAAATCATACTAGGTAATGGCTAATAAAATAGCCGAAAGCGCACGAATATATACAATATTTGGACAGTTTTTATACACTTTATGCCCAGAAAAGAAATCACTTATACGAAAGATTGAATAAAAAAAAATTAATAGCAGTACCTTTCCAGTCATCTTTAATCAAACTGATATATATATATATCTGTCCTGGACATTGAGTTCTACCTGGATTCTATCCTCTTGGAATTTTTATTCAAAAAATATACATGTATGGGTATTTATATATTTTGCATATGTATGTATATTTACCACTAATATATATATATATATATATATATATATATATATATATATATATATATATATATGTGTGTGTGTGTGTGTGTGTGTGTGTGTAATTTATTCGAAAATTATGACATAAGCATGTTATAAAATCATTACAAAGATAACCACTTTGTTTCAACACTTCTGGTGTCTTATCAAGTGATGATGCTGAATGTAGAATTTGCTCTACTCTGCAATGAGCACTTTTTTAAATTTGAATTTGCTCTACTCTGTATTGAGTACTCTTTTAAGAATAGTTTTTTGGTTATTGGAATTTATTCCATATACAGCAAACCTATACTTGAGTATATATATATATATATATATATATATATATATATATATATATATATATATATATATATATATATATATATATATGTGTGTGTGTGTGTGTGTAAATTATTTTCAGATAGAGTGTATTGGTGAAGAAACAAATGAATAAAAAGACAAGAAGAAAACGAGTCTTAGCCGACGCGTCTAAAAATATATATTTCTTGAATATTACCCGCTTAATTTTGTTTTACCAGACTTTGAATTATGACACTTTGTGACCTCCACATGTTTTAAGTGACCTTTCATCCACCTGGTGAATATTCATGAACGGTCTCAAATTTAAAAGCCTTGATAAACCAATGACATCCTTGTCCTTGTTTATAAACACTTGCAGCAAAATAAACCTTTACATTTTCCCTGATAAGGTCCCTGATAAGGTCCCTGAAAGGACGAAACACGTCGGCTAACAATAGTTTTACCTCCTACACACACACACACACACACACACACACACACACACACACACACACACACACACACACACACATATATATATATATATATATATATATATATATGCAATACCATTTCTGAATATTTAAATGTTGTCACTCTACATCTTATTACATGTTTTGGAATCTATGATTAGCTTTTCTTATGTAGAATACAAATGTGATATCTGGTAATAATTCAATAGATTTATCCGACTCCAATTGACCTTGATTAGTCGTGTGTCAGAGAAACTTTGAAGTTGGTCGAAAGATAAACCAATTTAACTTTACTGGGGCCACGGTCCTAAAAGACAACGACTTGAATGAAGAAACAGCTGACTAAATGGAATCGATAAACAGAAGTTTATTAAATATACGTACAGTGATAATAATTACGGTGACGAAGAATGAACTCAAAGAAAACCTAAGAATAGCAACTAATAATTTAAATAAGATGTTCTGATGACATTTTCTCTATGTTACCTAGATTCTATGTATTTAAGCACAATACTAGATTGGCGGCAAGGTCTCATCATCTTACAGTTGAAATATTTAGAAGTAGCCGTAGGTTCTATGCTAACAGTTTCTTCTCGCTTATGGGACTTTCTTCCAGTTTCTTGCTTGTTCTTAATAAATTTAAATGCAACGCCAATCGTTATCATCTATTTTCTAAATTCTTGTTATTTTATTGTTCTCTCTGCACAGTAGTGTTTTTTCTTATATTCCCTAATATTCAGCAATCTCTTGAGTTTTAGTGGCTTTATTACCTTTCTTGGGGTGAAATGATAAAAAAGAAGATAACCTCGGCTACTATTTCGCTAAACCCGTTTTCAATAAACAATTAATATTCAACCTAATTATAATTAAAAATACATAAGGAGTAACAGTAGGTAAAATATGGCGATCCTATTGTTCAATGAGGCCAGCGGTGTACTTGTCCATATATTGTGATGAGACTGTATCACAATTTTATCAATTAAAAAATTTCCATTTAGTCAACTGTTTTATTCAAGTCTTGTCAATCTCCAGGTCTGTGGGTCTGGTAAACGGGAGTGAAGCCATGAATTTGATAAGTAACTAATGAAAGTTATTGTTAAGAATTTTATCTTTTCTCACACTCTTTGCCTGTGGAACTCTCTTCTGGGTTCTTGCTTCCTTGCCACCTACAATCCTCAAAAATATTAATGCAACGCCAATCGCCATCTTCCTTACCCCTAGTCTATTTTCTATATTTCGGACGACTTTTCTGTTTTTCGTGAAAATTTAATTAAATTTCGATTGATTGATTGATTGATTTGTTTTCTACGGCTTATCGACCCATTGCAGGTTATATTGTAAGAATTTTTATTTGGAGACATTTGTTTTAGCGATACAAATCTTACTAATTAACCCATAGCTGGGGGAGAAGAGGTAGATTTATACCTTTTCTAAGAGTATTTGCACATAGTGAATATAACGAACTCGACGGGAATTGGAAATGGAACGCAGCTCTTCGATTAACAATTCCGAGGAATTATCCATTACACCATTAACACATCCTTACATCCTAAACTTACAGCACATGGTATTCCCAAGCGGTTACACATATAGGTACTGACCAGGCTTGACTTCGGTGATCGTACGGGAACCTGTGTATCAACGTGATGTGGCCGTATGTCTAATTACTTTCGATTTTCATCAGCGATTATGAAAGAATTTCATCTTTTTTTTTAAAATATTGCGTCTTCGCACATGCTTTTTTAATATCGCATCTTGACTTTTTTCTTGCGTTTTTTTCTTCTTCTAGAGCGACAAGGCAGACAAAGATCACGTTAGTTCTTTCAGGATTCGAATTCTTACGGAGACTGTTCATATTCTCATCGCACTAATGTTATCGGGACAAAAAATGATACGAAGGTAGGTAAAAAAAAACTATCTGCACATTTTCCCTAACATATCTTTAGACAAGAGTGAAAATAATTTTTGGCTTTCGCTTGTAGGAATCCAACGACTGCTATGTGATATGGCAGTAAATGCTGGGCAGTCTCCTCAAAGATGAAGAAGAGACTTGACGCAACGGAAATATGGTTCTACAGAAGTATACTGAGGATTCCATCGACCGAACACGTGAGCAAAGTCGAGGTTTTGGAGAAAATGGAAACAAAAAGGAAACTAATACTTAACATCAAGAAGAGATAGTTGAAATTTTCTGGGGTACATTATGAGGAAGGAGGGCTTGGAAAATCTGATACTCACACGGTAGATTAAAGGCAGGATGGATAGAGGAAAACAACGAATAACGAGCTTGAGTAAATAAATATTGGAACAAGGCTTGGGAGAAATAACAAAAAGACAAATATTATTAAGAGCTACAAAGGACAGAAAATTGTGGAGAGCCATGATCACCTATGTCTTGAGGGCACACGGCACATAATGAAGAAGAATCAAAGCGGAAATTAGGAGAGGAGCACTAGGGACAATTAACCTACCGTACTGACCTTGCCTGCTCAACCAGCGAGGCCAAAAAAATGGTTAGAGTCAATCCTATTTTACCGCTTCTAATTACTGAATTTACTTCTACCATAAAGCTCCAGAAAAATTCAGCATAAATCCTGATATTTTCAAAATAATCCACACATAAAAAAAATACTGACACCTGCTATTTTATAAACTCTTCCAGAACACGTGCATGAATTTGTTGAGACAAAAGATAACAAAATAAACAGTGTTTTCTTTTTTTTCTTTTTTTTTTTTAAGCATTTCACCCCAAGCAAGGCGGGAAGCCACTAGGATGCAAGGGGTTACAGAAAATATAGAGCGAGATCAGATAGGAGTGATAGAAGAGGGTATGAGGAGAAGGATAGTGGATAGATCAAGGCAACTGGAGATGTCGATTGACATTACACTAGAATAGCTGGAGATTGGCCCGAAGTAAAAGAAGCAGACAGTTTTGACCATGACGTGGGCAGAGAGGAGTTGGCACAACCTGCATCATAATGTGGCCTCAGGGTTTCCCACCGGAGGTGACTGCAGGGACACATTTCCATGCGCGACATGGCACTACAAACACCCCGGTATTATACAACTGTTGACCAGAGCGGCCGCTCAAGACGCTACGCAAGAGTTAGGGCTCCTAACTACCAGTCGGAACAGCAACTGGAGAACTGTCAACCGTGTACCCTCAGAATGAAGAGGTAATGCCACAGACTGCACACATCACGGGAGAAACAGAGCTGCATTAATACAGTGGCCAGAGAGAGAAAGAGTACCGGGAACCCCTTCCTAAACAAGAAACAAGGCGTAAGCCTCTACTCATGTCCAAGAGAAGGGGGAGGAGTGTTTACCGGGCGGTAGGAAAGACTACCTACTCCTATGATACGAAATCTTTTTAATTGAGGCATCTCAATAAATCAATGATTATTCATATAATAGCCTCTTCTGTTATAAATGTTTGCATAGATTCCCGATCACTAATAATTCCTTCCGTTTTGAAATCTTTAGCAAAGCATTTATATATACGAGATGGATTCAAAAATTTTTCAGTCCGACCAGGAAACTTCGCTGACAAAAAAATAAATTAAAAAATCTGATGTTTAGTCATTTGGTTAGAATTGGATGGGACCAAGAACTTTTAAGCAGCCTCTTCATGGTAATGTTTGTTTTAATCCTTAACCACTGACAAAATTTTTATTCTTGATTTTCAATGCATTTCTTGAATGAAATTATTTGCAATATAAATATATATTAGTGTCACGATATTGACTGCTTATTTCAACCAATCATTTTTTACTTTACAAATGTGTAAGAAGAAAACGGTTTTATAACAAAACAATATTTCTATTCATGTAATGATGTACAAGCATAGGGGCTTCTTGCCTTTGACTGGAATTAATTTTTTTGCTAATGAAATAGTTTTAATCTGAGCTCATAAAATGTTGAATGAATTTGCCGCTCAAAATGTTCACTGTGAAAGTTGAAAGAATTCTGTAAAGCTGAAAATAGGTTGATAAACTTTTAGCTTCAGAAGAGTTGAAGAAGTGAATGTTCCGTAATGTTTGTAATTAAGTTTCTGTTACTTGTGGTTGAATATTCGTAATATGCTGTTTCTTGTAACTGAATTTCGGCTGCTTTTAGTGTTCGTAATGTTTGAAATTAACTTTCGTACGTATGTGTATGTGTACGTGTGTGAATATGTTTTCACAGCGTCCGCCCGCAAGGGGTCGAGACGTGATTTCTTTTACAGCTACATTTTCGTAAGCGAGTGAAATCAAAAAGAGAGAAAGAACGAACTTGTGTCTGGTATTTATAATCAACGTTGTCACGTGATCGGCTCCGAAGAAAGAAACAGGAAATTTTGACTTGGTCACACGCTGGAAAAAAAAGATTTGTGCGTGGGTAGATTGCAACACTCACTTGTGTATTTATTGACCAATTAGAAGTTGAGGTTTTCTGAAAATATGTATGAAGCTGGATAAGCTTTGTGATTTGCTTTTTGCACAGATTTGCACAAAAATCGACATTGATAAAAAAAGTGGTAGCGAGGTGCTAAAATAGCACTGCTCACCCAGTATCACAATCATTATTTTCTTCCATTGTAAACAAATTCCTTTCTAATTTTTAAAGGTATTTCTATAATAAAATTCTTTACGAAGCGTTAATATTTTGCATATAAATATCCTACGCTATCAGAAATGCTAGCCTTAACTTATGACTATTGTCAATCCCTTTTTAGGATTTTTCTAAACACAAAATATAGACAGCATACTATAAATTGTTTAAAGAGATTTTGCATAAAAATTTAAAATTATTGTTTTTAATCATGAAATGTTTTTCGTCTAGCTCCAACACGAAAATGATTGAGTAGTAGTAAAGTCTGTGGTCTGAAAAATACCCAAAATTATATAAAAACAGGTTTATCGTCAAAATCGAGGAAAAATCAAAGGATTTTTTTGGTTATTATATTATATAATTTAATCGTTCCTAGAACCTTCGAAATCTTGGTTAAAAATATTGTTTTTCATGTGTTAACGTGTGACCATTAGTATAGGAAATTTGAGCGTCTTTTTGCGGTGAAAAACACATTGTTTCGGAAATTTTTACAAAAATCTGATAAATTTTTACAAAAATCTGATAAATTTTTACAAAAATCTGATAAATTAAAAATTCTTGGTATTTGTTTTTTTTTTTACATCTGTTACTTCAATTATTTATTTTTATGAAATTTCGAGAAATTTATTTTTGTAACACTTAATATTTATGAGGCACGGTGGATTAATGGATAGCGGCTCGGATTGAGGAATCGGACAGCCGAGTTCTAATTCCAGTCGAATCCATTACATTCACTTTCGTGCTAATACCCTTGGGAAAGGTATGAATCCTCTTCTTCATCCCCCCTCCCTCAGCTATGAGTAAATAGCAGGACAGGCCGGGTTCTATAGCCTTGGATGGAAACTGGTCTACCGCAGAAAGAAATGACAACCTACTGTGGGACAAAATCTTCCTCGTCAGTCATGTATCGAAAGATACATGATAGACTAAACGTGTATCACATGACTGACCTTGGAGAATTTAAATCATCATTTTTGTTTGTCTACCAGGACCCGTAGTTACAGAAAATCTCATCTGAAACGTAAAATAAAAATGTAATAAAGCTAAGACATCATTTAATTAGAAAAGCTTTTAATTGCTTTCATGAATACGATATATTATGGACTTTAGAAAAAATCTTTTAAAATTCTGTATTAATTTGTATCGGATAGGTGACTTTGTTATTAAATAAAAACTATATTTACTAATCAGAAATGATTTTTAATACTCATTTTAAATCGTTGGTATCGCTTTTCTTACACACACACACACACACACACACACACACACATATTGTATATATATATATATATATATATATATATATATATATATATATATATATATATATAAGCCTGATTGAGCGACCCGGGCAGTGGTTTGTGACACTCGCTATCTTATCAATATTTGTTTTTTTCTACCTATATACGTTAGATATTAAACTAAGCATAACTGACGACGAAAGGATGAAAAATTTTCGCGGATTTTTTCGAGAGTATTTTTTTTGTTTTGCCCAAATTATGTTTTGTCAAATTATATGTATGTCTGTGTATATGTATTGTAGGGACATTATTATTATTAATAAATAAAAATAAAATACAAAAAATAATAATAAGGAAAATTATAAATAAAATAAAACAATAATATTTAAACCTTGTTTAAAATAAGTTAAATAAAAAATAAAAATAAGAAATCTCCTGGCATGCAACAAAAACTTTTACTACCGGCAAATGCGGACACCCTCCAAAAGACGTTAAATTCAGACTCTTCACCACAAACCCTCGGACAGGCAACACGTGTGCAACTTCTTTCTGTGATATGATGTATAATAATACGGAGTGACTTCTCCCTTTTATCACATGTACCATAAAACAATTGTAACCTAAAAATATGCACGCCAATACGCACAAAAATATAAATATATTGTATGAAATTAACGTATAATTTACCATGCCTTTATTGTAATCTCTGTATGCTTTATTTCTGCGACGTATGTTTTTCATCTCCATGAACACGAGGTTAATTTCTGCTGCTTCGATGTTGAGGTTAAAATTGTAAAAAAAAAAAAAAAAAAAAAAAAAAAAAAAAAAAAAGCAACATCGACTTGAAAGATTAGAGCAGATAATTCTCTATTTTTAGGCGGAAGAATAAAGACTCAAACTCCTGCTCGGTGTGTAAAAATGACGGAAGAAAATTTTTATTTACATGCAAAAAAATGGTATAAGGATATACCTAATTACGAGAGAAAGAAAGGGAGAAGAAAATTCCTTTAAATTTAAAGAAAGAAAAAATGTTCATAAAAAAGAAAAGGCTTGCTCAAAATATTTTTCTGAGCGCCTAAAAAGTTTTTTAAGCGAGTAGATTGTTGAAGGGTTAAAACATTCAGATTTCTTCAGAGTTCTTGTAGAGGATGAAACTGTCGAAAACTGCGAATTTTGTAGTTGAGTGAGTTCGTAGGTCGGCGACAGAAATCTTCTAGTTGTAAGGAGGCAGATCTCAATTAGTTTTTGGTAGTGGGCCGACGTTCTGTCATTACAGCCCAGTAGATAGTACTTTCTTGAAGATGACTGCTTTTTTGCCGCCGACCTGATGTTATCACAGACGGTTGTCGATTACTCACTGCCAAATAGACGAAGATTCTCCGTATATATGGAGATCAAGAGACTCAGGAATATCGGGTTTTTTTTCCTCCAAAATTGCTATACAAATTTCGTAGCCCTTTCATTCCTTAGAATATATATATTCTTATCTCTGATAAGAACAAAGCTTTGGGAGACGGCAGACTTCATGGCACCAAGGACAGGATAATGATGTTCACACCTTTTTATATTTTCCAGCTCTCTCATTCGTCAGAAAATATATCCTTATCTATGATAAGGAACAAGGCTTTGGGAGCCAGATTTGAAAGCAAGGAAAAAAGTTAGGATGACGATTAGAAAAGAGGCCAGAATGTGGACCTGTAGTCGTGGTTCTCAAATAAAATTCTAATAATATATATATATATATATATATATATATATATATATATATATATATATATATATATATACTAGCAGTATGGCCTAGCGTAGCCTGTGCTTGTTTCAAAAATCGTACGACTCATACAGCAATCGCTGTCACTTGACTTTAAATACTTTTGCCTTTCCTTGCCTTTAAAGCAGTGCCCTTTGCCTTACATCTTGCCTATCTAATAATGCGAATTTTTTCTAAGTTCTATACTAAACATTAAATCTGTTACGAAAAAAGAACTAAACAAAGTGAACACAAAACGATCTGCTTTACTCGTAACAGGAAAAACCGAATGAAAAAAGAATGTTAACAACAAATACTTTTTCACACCCAACCCAGTTTTTCGGAATCAGAATCAACATTGAGTTTAAGCAAGCGAATGAGCCAATTGGAGTAAAGTGCCATGCAGATTTAAATTTTTCCCACTTGTGATGAATGCAGCTATCGATTTTTTTTTGCATGCTAGCATGCTAGTTAACATTCGTGTCAGTCAACTGTTGGCTCTCACGCTGGTCAACAGAATCTTCCTGCCTATTCGTGGCAGCCAGCTATAGGCTCTCACTCTGGGCAGTAGAAAATGGCCGCAAACTAGATGAAAACTGCCGTAGAAGCATGAAAAAATCGATTTATTTCCACTATCGTTGGGAGTTGGGTAATGCGAAGTCAGTCTTGGCCTTTTCCCTAACTTGGAGCATGTACATGTAAATTTTGGTGCAAATCCGTCTAAAATTGCGGCCGTGCATTCGTCACACACACACACACACACACACACACACACACACACACACACACACACACACACACACACACACACATCCAGCCTTATATATATATATATATATATATATATATATTGAATTTGTAGGTCTGATGAATTGGATCGTGATTATGATTCCGATGTAATAAATTATTACCATGGAATATTAGTGTTTGAACTTTATTATATATATATATATATATATGTGCGTGTGTGTATATGTGTGTGTGAGAGAGAGAGAGAGAGAGAGAAAAAAGAAAGAGAGAACGTGTAAATACACACTGTTCGTTAAAAATGACTGACAAGATACTAACTACTGTAAGTGTTTAGTTTATTATTCTATTATTGCTTGTATGCGTTTATCTGGATAATTTTTACACTCGCAAAGTGTCCCAAAATCAAATCTTCTTTTCGCAAACAAGAACAGTACTATAAAAATAACAAAATTACATTCCCAGTACTTATTTAACAAATCATTTATTAGAAAGGGATTGCTGCCTGAATACAGTACTACAGTGTAATCCGGATATAAGAGAGTTGTCGGGACCGGAGAAGAAGTCTCTTATATCCGGGTTTCTCTTATATCCGGGTTTGGTATAATTTATATACATTAACACAGGCTCTAATTTGGGACCAGAGAAAATCTCTCTTATATCCGGGTTTCTCTTATATCCGGGTTTGGTCTATTTTATATACATTAACACAGGCTCTAATTTGGGACCAGAGAAAATCTCACTTATATCCGGGTTTCTCTTATATCCGGGTTACACTGTATATTATCAAAAATGTCATATTAAGCGTGTACGTGTGTTTGAGCAGAAATCTATTTTCTTTTTCTTTTCTTTTTAAACAAAAACTAAAAACGCAAGTGTATCCACTCAAACGCGTGTACGTGTACCTAGTAAATAAAACTTTTGCGGTAATAAGAAATGATATCGGATTAAAAAATACATTTCTTTGTCAATGCACGTAATTCAGCAGTGAATATTAATCCCATAGGTCAAACATAATACAGTGAAATTTTTAGATAAAAATTCAGCCAACTACATGCTAGGGTATATCCCCATTTTTTTTTTGTATAGATAGATAGATAGAAAGAAAGAAAAAAGAAGGAAAAAGAGGTGGTAAAATGTACTGTTCGCATTGTATTTTTCCTTTATAAATCCTTCCAACCAATCTTCATTTTTCGCACCGAGAAAGTGTCTATCAACTCAAGCTTAGTGAGCAGTGAGTTTTGGTGATGAGGTCACGCAGCAGTCGAAGAACTAATTCAGTTTTGGGGGTTAATATAAACCTCTACCCACTTTCCCCTTCTGAAAGTTGAATTTAAAGGATGGTCATTCATTTACTGCCAATGATTTCATTACTATCTCCCTCAGGTCAACTCCCAATGGGCAAGGACGATCGAGGAGGAGAGCCGTAGAAAATGAAAGTCATCGGACAGCACATATTCGTATTAAATAAAGAATTTATAATGAAGTACTTCACATTACTTTTCATTTTTAGTGAGTCATTTTTTGTAACATCATATCCCTTTGGAATGTAGGCGATCATGATTCTCCACAAATTTAAAAAAAAATAATAATGAATTTCCATGTATTCTTTGGAAAGATAATAGAAAGGTTTTTGTTGGAGGCACGGTGGAGTAATAGATAGCGGTTCGGATTGAGGAATTAATTCCAGTCGAACACATTGCATTCACTTACGTGCTAATACGATTGGGAAAGGTATGAATTTATCTCTTCTCCCCCTAGCTATGGGTAAATAGCAGGATAGATTGGGTTATATACCCTTGGGTGGCAACCGGTCTCGGAGAAGGAAAAACTCTGAATTCAAAACCACCCTGGAGAGAGTTGCCTTCGTCAGGCCATTTTGCACAAGAAACATCACTGCTACTACGGCTGCAGTACTTTTGGTGCTCCTATGACATTAATGGGTTACGGCTCTTGTGATCGCGTTCTTTGTGGGAAAATGAAATAAAATTAATGAATAAAATAGTAATAATGAATAAGTCCCATGATGCTAGTAATAAAGAGACCGAAATTTTTATTTACTTGACTTCGTCAAACGCCGTTAGGTGGCGCTGTTGAACGGTTTCCATCCTTTCTTTTTTTCTCTCTCTTGTTCCAAAATGTATCACAGGTAGATGAAGACGGCATTTGGGGTGCGCTCGTTTTCTCTGACGACTTAACTCTCTCTCTCTCTCTCTCTACTTTTCTTTGGTCCGCACAAGGCTGACTTGAGCTAGACCATTATGACAATGTTAATACTTGCTCATCCTAAATTAAAGAAAAAGAAAACGGACATACCTCAGAGACACTGAGATCTTTGTCTCACTACAGTTTATATAAAAATAGAATAAACAGTTGATGGTAGAAACCCACGTTTTGTATGCTTCCGTAGCGATATCACCTGTCAGCTGATATCTTGCTAAGGACCCACCTGTAACACCTCACAGAAATCGCTTTAACAATTATCTATTATGGCAAAGAAGGTCAGCTTAATGGAGTGGACCTCCCAAGAATCAGGTCAAACAATCCTGACAAAGAAGATGATCTATAACGAATAAAATAGATAAAAAAATAAAAAAAAATCAATAAATGAGGCCATGTTTTCAATATAAAAGTGAGCCAAGTTTATTGTCCAATCTTGGTGCACTTGAAGACAATTTTTCTAATGTGGTGGATCCCTTCAGAACGTAGGCGATCATGGCTCTCTCCACTTTCCTATCCTTTACAGCTCTGTTCGTCCTCATGGTATCATTCCCCGTTCTGCTATCTATTTACATAAACTCATTAAGTAGGCCACACAGTGGTTTTTCCCCTGCTTCTTATGCCTTCAAAATGTATTGTGAGTGTTCAATTTCCAACCACTGTTTCCTCATTTATACTCCAGAAATTACAACTGTCTTTTCCTGTTTCTAAATATATTTCCTTTTTATTTCCTTTTTCTTTAAAACTTTCTCACATGTTCCATCCATAGTATTCTCAGCATCCTTCTGTAGAATCACAAACCTCAAGCCTAGCCTTCATCTGTGTGAAATTTGTCTAGCATTAACTATGATATAGAATGTTTGATATTAGATAGCTGTTCAGCGCATTTTGTTTGTTTATAACAAAATTTTCCCGTCTTTTTATACTTTGCTTAACTTTTGTAAGGCATCATTCGCTATTCCAATACGCCTTCTGATTTCTGTGTCACATTTTCTGTCGTTATTGCATATCCACCATTTCAGTTGCTACTTTATATTGGATTGTATATTTAACATAAATAATTAAAGTGTAGTGAATGACCACTATATATATACATACATGTGTATATAACATAAACATGGTGGCGTATCAGAAGCAGCAGTCGGATTTAAAACCCTCAGACGCAAAAATCAAACTGGTAAAATGTAGGGTTAGATATACATCATCGGGCAAGAATTAATAGACAGTTCAATTAATTACAATCGTAATTTCTAGCCAATCAGAGGCTTTACAGCTTCTTTTCAGTAACCTAGAAAATCAGACTGCGAGATCCAGTTTTGGACGCATAAATATTTTTTTTTATTCTAACCACAAGTTGACATTAAAGTCTCCCGGTGTTGCACGTACTTACTCTGAACTGGATCTCATTCCACCAAACAAACGCATTAGACATCACAGTATGCTATTATTTCTTTAGTTATTTATTGTCCTGTCCAGCATTAACTTGATCTTTAAATACATTGAACATTACAAAGATTGTGTTAAAGTTTTAAAAAAGACAATTATATACAAAGACATAGCAAAAAACATCTAGTGTGTTATTTGCCTTCAACCATAATTATGGTATTTAAAACTTATTATCATTAACCCAGGACTCTTCAGTACGATATTATTATGCTTTGTTGGTTGAAGAACACGACCCTATATCAGATTTTAAAGAATTAATATTCATCTCCGTAGATATTTTTTTTAAAACAAATTCACTCCACCATAAAGCTATCAAACACAAGGGGTTACCGAGTGTGAAAGAATTAGAAAGCAGAAACATTAAGGAGCGAGAAAATAAAAGCGTAATCAGGAAGAGAGTAGATAGCGATTGATATTGCATTTAATTTTTTGAGATTAATGTTGGCTGGAAAGCATGTAACCGGAAGTGTCTTTCACAAGCGAGAGTGCGAAAAAAGAAACTGTTAGCATAGAAAATCTAGTCAATTTAACTGTAAAATGATGAATTTTTGTAGTTAATCTAGTACTGCGCTTAAATTCATAAATTCTAGGTACCATAGCGAAGAGCTCTTCCAAACTATTACCGTGAAAGTATTTACAGAAAAGACAGAGGGAAGCAACATTACGGCGGTGGGAAAGTGAATGGAGCAGAGACGCCAGGTCAGCACCAATAAGTTTGCTGAATTTTCTTTGGATTTTATCAAGAATTTCTAAATTGTCTAGCACGACGCAGTGAACCAACTTTCTTAGCACTAGACCTAGCAATGGATTCAGTATAGTTTTTCCATTTCACGTTAGCTAAGAAGACGCAACGAGTCACTTTATTAAATATTCTATCTATCTATCTATCTATCTATCTATCTATCTATCTATCTATCTATCTATCTATCTGTTCGATTCTACACACATGTTAACACAATCGTAACAAATAAATAAGAGTGTAGAGCCATGTCACTAAAACTTGTCAGCTTTGTGGACAACATTGTAAATCTCAGACTGAGATTGCAAATTGCTTGGAAGGAATAAGTGTCATGAAAATAGTACAGTACACAGGATTCCTTTGTTATCCTCACGAACTAACAGTTTAAACAATAAAAGGCGTCAGTTGTTTCAGATTGAATAATGCAAATCTTCATCTCACTATTCCGGAAGGTCGTCTGCTCAATTCTCGTTTACTTCTGTGTTTTGACATTGCCATTTGATTAATTAATTTAAATCCTGAAAAAGAGCAATGGCCATTGGGCGTGTAGGCTTGAACGTTACAGGCCCATAACACTGTTGAACACAGATTTAAAGATTTTGGTCAAAATCCTGAAGAACTCAGATAGACCTGAGAAGATTTTGACTGTGAAAGGAAGAACGCTCCAAAACAATTTGCACCTAGTTGACAAGAGATCGAATAGAAGCCAACATCAAAGCCGCACTGATCAATTTGAGTCAACCAATAGCATTTGACAGGGTGAACCATCGTTTTCTGACAGCTTTTCAGGAGGCTGTCGGATTCGAAGCGGAATTCTGAAAATGGGTTAGTCTTTTGTACCTGTGCTCCAATGTTGTGCTGTAAGTGAACTAAAAGCGATCGGAAACTTTTTAGATTACGCGGTCGATTTGTTAAGGTTCGTTGTAGCATTTACTTTATACTTTGCTATAGGAACACTTCTTGTGTAAGCTAAAAACTAAAGCGAACTGGTCGGTTCTTTGCTGAATAAGCCGTCTGGTGGAGCTCGGTTCGGGGTGTTCGCATTCGCTGAGAATGTAATTAACTTCCTGTCTTGCCATTCTGTGATCGAGTAGGTGGTTAGGCGGTTCGAAAATGCGTCGGGGTCAAGATAACCGCAACAAGTCCACCAAGACAGAGGGTCCTATACACATTCGTTATTGAATTGGCCGAAATTAAAAGTCAAAGAGTCGTGTCAGATCTTATTTCAAAGGTCAGTCAGTTATGTGCCATACGTGATACACGCTTAGGTGATCATGTATCTTCCGATACATGACTGACGAAGCTGATTTTTCCCGCAGTAGGTTGCCATTTCTTTCTGCGGTAGACCAGTTGCCATCCAAGGCTATAGAACCCGGTCTGCCCTGCTATTTACCCATAGTTGTGGAAGAAGAAGAGGATTCATAGAAGAGGGTATTAGCGCGTAAGTGAATGTAATGGATTCGACTGGAATTCGAACTCGGCTCTCCGATTCTGCAATCCGAGCCGCTATTCGTTACTCCACCATGTCTCCCTAGGTAGTTATCCTTAAAGTGCTTAAGTGGAAGTGCATAATGTACATTTTAATTCTGATTTCTTACCAATTGTCTGCGTATATCCTGATTTCTTTTTTTGTTTTTTTTTTGCTTGTTTTGGAGGGAGGCAATGGAGGCATAGGAATGCTGCACTTGTTTTTTTTTTTTTACATTTTTGTGACCGAAAAAACAGTTTGGTGCTTTCCCTAGAATCAACACTGACTGTATTTCCTATATGACTATCAGCTTCCACGGAGACAGGCTAGAGAAATCGCGATTGTCGACGGTTGCTGTCACAGCTTCCTTTCTTGCAAAGATTTACTAGAAAGGGCTTGTTGGACGAGGATCCTTGCTCGAGGTGGAGATGGACACCAGGTCTCAACTACCTCAACAAATCTGAGATCTCAGTCATCTGACAAATTGTCTGAAGCACACGGCTACTTCAAAGTTGGTTATACAAAGCGGGATGGGACGATTTGCCTGGTTTTGATTTCTGCGGCAAAGGCTTGGCAGAAATCGCTGAACATGTCATCTACAAATGTCGTGCGGTTTTTAGGATCTGTTTACGAGCTGGCGACTCGGATCGCTTCCGACAAGTTCCTGTAATTGGATGACGCATACGTGTGCGACAGTGCGTCGACTTTGCGGAAAGGGGATGAAACAAATAGTCTTTTTTTATGCTGATAGCATATTAGGATAGGAATATGGAATATGCGTTTGAAGAAGAAATCTTTTTTTTTTTGCAATGACCTGATTTCTTATTTTAAGTATCAGCTTCAAGTAAGATGACATAGAAAAAAGATTAAATCAAGGGAATTTTGCTGAAAGATGGTCAAAATTAGTGAGTTTGATATGCGCAAAAGGCATTAGATTATAGGTTTTTCTAGAAAGAGCACGATGCAGGTAGATTTATTTTTTCAGAACCTACCGTAGATTAAGAAAGAAAACTTAGTATTATGAGTGCTGTATTCGACCCTAGATTTTTATTTATTTTTAAAAAATTTATTTTTAATATTTGTAGACATCAACGCCCATTTTGTTATTTTCTACATATACGCATTGTTCGGCGGATTTATCTGCCCCGAAGCCCAGTTTCTTAAATCCCTTTCCCATTTCTTTTGTCCATTTTTGCTCTTTGTTAGTGTAAATACATGCTTGTTTCTATTGAAAAAAAGTGGAACAGATGGGTGCAAATATGTAAAGCGCCTTATCACTCAGAAACCAGTTGGTTTTCTATTTCTAAGTAGTCGCGAAAGTGGACGCATAGTAACCACGCATTCTTTTATTTTTAGCTTTTAGTTTTACCCCCTTCGATCACTGTTCTTTTGCAGATATGCTAACCTGCAGGAGAGCAACGGTTTGCTCCATCTCTGGCTCACGTTTTCCATTGACATTATATTGAATCAATGGCTAGATCTGCTGCTAGGAAGGTTGGTTCACTGTATCGTGCCAGACAACTTTTCTCATCAGAATACATCTTGCACATTTATAAATCTACCAGTCGTTGAATATTGCTGCCATATCTGGTCTGGTGCTCCTAATATATATATATATATATATATATATATATATATATATATATATATATATATATATATATATATATATTGAGAATCTCAACAAAATCCAAAAGAAGATCTGTAATGTAATCGATCCTGACCTGGCATGTTGACTTCAGTCACTTTCTCACCAATGTGATGTGGCATCCCTCTGCCTTTTATCTAAAAATATTTTCATGGCAATTGTTCTGATGAGTTTTCCTCCTAAATTAGCAACTAGGTCTCATCGTTTTATTGTTGAACTAGATAGATTTAATCATATGTTCTATTCTAATAATTTATTTTCTCGCACTTCTCGCATGTGGATCTCTCTTCCAGATTCCTGCTTCCCAGCCACTTACAGTCTTTAAGGATTTATAGCAACGCCAATCGCAGTCTTTTAACTTCCTAACCACTGTTCTTTTATTTCTTATAAATTCTTGACAAAATTCAAAGAAGGATTTGTAGTGTTATCGATCCTGACAACTAGGTCTTTTTTCAGATAGATGCAATCATCAGTTCTGTTCTAATAGTTTCTTTTCTCACACTTCTCGCCTATAGAACTCACTTCCGGTTTCTTGCTTCCTTGCCAACTACAATTTTAAATAATGATACAGAGCCAATCGCCCTCTGTTTTCTTGACCCTTGTTCCACTTCTCATTTTCTTTCATTCTCAGTAACCCCTTGCGCCCTGGTGGGATTATCGTCTTGCTTGGGGGTGAAATGATTAAAAAAGGTAAATAATTAAAATTGTATACAATGTATGGGGGTATAGTTTAAGTCTATGCACCGAATGAAATATTATGTTAATTTAGAAAGAATGTGAGCGAGGAACGCATTATTTTGGTGTATGCATGTGTCATGAAAGGATCTATCAAAGTGTAGAATAATCAGCGTAAGACCAAATCTATTTCCAAATCTCTTTGTCGTCTTTTGTGCCAAAATTGTATAAATGTTTACAGGATAAATAATCTTATATCACAAAAGACGATAGAAGCAGATATTAGCCAAAATTATGTTGGGGCATACTTCAGGTTGCACAGGAATATAGACGAGACTCTGCCTGTTTTGGGCTGCAACAGGACACAATACGGTCTCCGAAATAAAAGGTTTTCTTAGGTGTTGCGAACGAAATCTGCTCGCGATGATCGATGGCCGACAATCACACTGCTGGTGTTGCAAATTACTAGAATCTAGTCAATATAGTCACAAAATATCGAGTGCTAGCCTAGACTCTAGCTTCAACAAGATGATACAACCTTATGAAATCCCATATGAGAGGTGGATTAAAGTATCAAGAAAGGGTAAATAATTGTCCAACATCAATGATTCTCTGTCTCTTGGTTTTTCTCCATAGGTAATAAAATAGTGTCTCCGAAGAAAACGACTTTTACATCGTCATCTTTTTTATGTGCCATATCCCCTCAGGACGTAGTCGATCATGGCTTTCCACAACTTCCTGTCCCTCGTGTCTCGTGTCTAGCTTTGTCTTTCTGTTATTTCTCCAAAGCCCTGTTCCGCCATCCATTTACTCAAGTTCACTAAGTATATTATGTGATGTTTTCCTCTATCCTTCTTGCCCTTTATCTGTTCCGTGAGTATCAGATTTTCCGAACCCCCACCTCATTATATGCCCCAGAACTTTTAACTGCCTCTCCCTGATGTTAAGTATTAGTTTCCTTTTTGTTTCTCTTTTCTTCAACATTCCACCGTTTTTCACATGTTCTGTAGGGCCACATTTCTGTTGCTTCAAGTCTCCTCTTCAACTTTGAAAAGATCATCCGGCACTCACTGCCATACAGGAGGACATATCACATAGCAGTTTAATACTTTTTCCTTGTTTCTAGAAAATTTTTCCTATTTCTCAGTACTCTGCTTAGCTTTTGGAATGCTTCCTTGGCTATCTCAATAAACCTTCGGATCTCTGTGTCGCACTTATTTGATTTTGGTACTTCCGATTTGCAATACTGAGCCCAAAGTCAATCGACATCTCCAGTTGCCTTGATCTATCCACTATCCTTCTCCTCATCCTTTCCTCTATCACTCCTATCTGATCTTGCTCCAAATCTTCTGTAATCCCTTGCGTCCTAGTGGCTTCCCGCCTTGCTTGGAGTGAAACGCTTAAAAAAACAAAAAACAAAAAAATTGCAAAATACACCATTGCAACTGCGAACAAAAACCCTAGTCATCTAGTCACAATAGAGTGAAATGCAGCAAACTGAACTACAGTAGCTAGAGATGTAGAACTTAGCAACGGCTAATTCGGCAAATAGTGACAGAGAAAAATGCATAAAGAGAGGAAGAGACGTGGCGACAAAAGATATTGTTAGAATTTATTGCAACTCCTAAAAAACTAAACGAAACCTTTTTTGTATACTAATATTCACCCAATACAAGTCGCAAGAGCCACTCAAGGTAGAGAGTTATCGTGTGGTGTTGTCTGAGCGTAAGAAAAGGCAAGAAGTTCATGGGGTTATGCAGGAAAGATAGCAGTTAACCCTAGACTTGACGTCAAGATTGTAGTGGTTGCGTAAATATCCTCTGCAGGGAATCTGTGTCCCAAAGCATCAGTTCTTAGGAAGAAGCTGCCCGAATGGAACTTGCTTCTTACTAATGGAATAAGAAGGGAATGGAGATGGGGATGATTCACTCTTGTGTACGTGGTATGGCGGATCTCAATAGTAACGGTCAGGGCTGGTGGGACTAAGGAATGTAGCTCATCAGAACACATGCCACAGAAATGGCTATAGAGCATTGAGAGGCTCGCGACGTTTCGCCCGAGTTGTAGTGTGGAAAATAATTCCTTATCCAATGGGCCGCGTAGACGATTTGAACTCCATCAAAACAGGCAAATGAGGACTGGACAGCTCCATCCCAGATATGACAGCAATACAGCAGAGGGAGTATCTACTGATTGGAATTATACGGTAAGTATCTAAAGCCACCTGCTATGCTCTATCATTACAAGAACCAGATCAGACAATGCTGTCATGTCTGGGCTGGAGTTACCATATTATTTAACCATAGAATTCATTTTAGCTAGTTTGAAAACTGGATGGGATGAATGTTAAAGGCTTGAAGTATCGGAATAAGTTGGCTTCATTCTCCATGGCCTTGAGTTCTTTTGTGTGGATGTTGATACGTTTAAAGTTCCACTTCGTTTGTCATATCGATAGTCGTGTATTGATGAACGACTATACTTTTTACTCAGTACAGATAAGCGTCCCTTGTGAGATAAGCGTCCTTAGTGAGATAAGTGTACCTTGTCTGCGAGACTGAACTTTGTATACATCAAGCACAACATGTATGTTGATGGTAGTCGATTGTAATCGATATTGCTGTGAGAAATAGAATTCTATTAGTCGTTGTTTATTTATTTAAAAAGCATTGTTCTTTTATTCTGTCGACAGTTGGGGCCTTTCTTGACGATCAGAAAACGAATAGATAAATGCCAATGATCGAAGCTTGATAGATTAGATCAATGTGTTTCGCACATTATAGATACTGGATCGATAATATTGTGTCTCTGGAGGCTATTTTAAAAATAAGCTTCGTTAACTTGGGTTAGGAAAAAGTAACACATTTACTCTCGCTAAACTTTCAAATGTATCCCAATTCACTATTTCAAATGTTGCTGAGTTCACACTTTTAAATGTAGCCCAATTCACTATTTTAAATGTCGCCATATTCATTATTTTCAATGTAGCCCAGTTCACTTTTTTTAATGTAGCCATATTCACTATTTTAAATGTAGCCCAATTCACTATTTCCAATGTAGTCCAATTCATTATTTCAAATGGTGCGCAATTTAGTATTTCAAATATTGCCTAATTCATGCTTTTAAAGGTAGCCCAACTATTTTAAATGTAGCCCAATACACTATTTTAAATGTAGCCCAATTCCCTACTTGTAGCGCAGTCTGAGAGCTCTACAGTCCCAACAGGTTTATATCAATTTTCATAGCCATCTATCCAAGTCTGTTCCTATCTATCCATATCGTTATCTTTGTTTCTCTATCAATCCGTACGTGCACATCTCATATTATTTTTAAAATTTATCATCACTTCTGATTGCAAACGCCACTGTTTTCGAACTTGTCATGCTTAGTGGCTGAGGTAGTTGCATCTTTACTTTCATGTTCAGTGTAAAGAAATACAACAATCCTTGAATATTATTTTTCAAAATGAGTAAAGCTAAGATACGGATGTGCGGGTGACTTAACGGTTATCGGTGTGGAAAGTAGAATCACACAAACACCTTAAGGAAAGGCATAAATCTGTAATGAAGTGGGTGTGCTGATTAAATGATAACACGAGACTTGAATCTTTCATTACTTAACGTTGTATTCTATTCAAATTCTCACTTCGTCTATCATTCTCGGTGTGGTGGGTGGTGTGACCCCAGAGTCCTTGTCCGAAACTGTGTCTGAAAGACGGTCCAACTCTTTATTGAAAGGGTTGATTATCTAACCGTATGCATTACAAATCTTTCTCCCGCTTGCGAACTTTTCTTTAGTCCCCGGCTATGGATTAAACATTAGAATAGACTTGACCATCTAGCCTTGGGTGGCAGCTAATCTTCGAGAAGGGCAATTCTGAATTCCAAACCCGGAAAAGACAAAAGGAAAACATTCTATTATACTTTCTAAGAAATCATGGCAATTTACACATAAGAAAGAAACAGATTCTGTGGGAACTCACGAGCATCTATACCTTAAAGTTGACATGGCATTAATGAAAAAAATGTTATCGACGCATATAAGAAGTCCGCAAGGCAATCATTTTACACCATCATCCTGTCACTTAGCGGTTCGTATATACGTATACTTGCAAAATCAGCAATTTGTACATTGAATAAATACCTGTCTGGGCTTAGGCAAACTTTGAAAGCCCGTTTAGAAGTTCAGTGATAAAATGAACCATGACACATTTGAGTTTGAAACAGTGACGCATTTATCATTAGTCGGTATTCTAGCCAATGAGAAAAAAAATCAGCTTTTAGAATGCTGATTTTCAAGGTTGGCATAACAGATTTTCTTCCAATATTTTCTTCCTTTTCAGTGTCATGTGGTACAGAGCTAAGCTTAAAAGATATCCTAAGTTTGTGTCCAATTCAAATATGGTGAGTTTTAAAACTAACGCTGTTAGTCAGTCAGTAATACTTGATACATGCTTGGACGGGGTGGTAGCATCCGTTAGGGTCCCAGCTATGGGTAAATAGTGAACCCCAAAACAAAAATAAAATATTATGAAAGTATAAAAATGTATTTTTATGGTGAACATGCCAACAATACATTTTTAGATAAGAAAAATTACCAACAGTACATATTTATAGTAAAATTACCAACAATATATATCCAAAGCAAAATGACTGACAATGCATTTTATAGTAGAATTATCAACGATACATTTTATAATAAAATGACCAACAATACATTTTATCTGTAGTTGAAGCCATAAAATTGTATTCAAAATATTTAGCTTTCGACATTAAATAACCCATAAAGGTTGATATGCCGCTAAACAAAACCAACCAACCAATTAACGACACTTAGGCAATCATGTCTGTTTCTATTGATGACTGACTAGGCAGGAGATTTTTCAACAGTAGGTTGCCATTTCTTTCTGCGGTAGACTGGTTGCTAACAAAGACTATAGAACCCAATCTGTACTGTTATTCAACCCATAGCTGGGGAAGATGGATTCATACGTTTTCCAAGTGTATTTGAGCATAAGTGAATGTAACGTACTTGACTGGACTTCGAATTCATAACTGTATGCTACGTTAATTCTACAAGTGGAGAAAACCATTTGTGTTTACTTGTACGGTTAACGTATCACACAGAAATTCCCTATCATTCTTTTGTTGTGTTGCGCGAAGCTTCTGCTTTTATGTGCCGTGTCCCTGCAGGAGGTGGGCGATAAGGGTTCGCTACTGCTCCCTGTCCTTTAGAAGCGTTTGTCTTTTTGCTATCTCTCCTAATCCATTTTCTGCCATCCATTTATACAAGCTCGTTAGGTGAATTATTCGCTTTCTTCTGCCCGTCTGGTCTTCCATATTTTTTGTGAGTGTTAAATTTTCCAAGCACTCTTTACTACTTCTTTCTAGAAATTTCAGTTGTCTCTTTCTGATTCTAATATTTTTTTTTGTTTCTTTTTATAACTTAAATCTTCGTCGTTGCTCACATGTTGAGTTCATGGCATTCTCAGCATCCTTCTGTAGAAGCACATTTTTGTTACTTCAAGTCTCTTTTCATCTGTGAGGAGACTGTCCAGCATTCACTGCCATATAGGAGGATTGATGTTATATAACAGTCAAGTACTCTTTTCTTTAAGTTTGTTAAATGTAAATTTGTGTTCAAAGTAAATTCTGAATTTCAAGACCAACAGTAGATTATCATCACTTATATGATTGGTGCAACACAATCTTTCTTTCAGTATTCCCCATGTTTGGTGTTGTGTCTTTCTAAACTAGATTTAGTAAATACTGTGCTCTTTCCAAGAGCGAGATTGGCGCCACACATTCATCTTCCTGATATTACGCCTACTTGGCGTCATTTCAGACTGAGCTAAGCTTTGTAAATATCATAAGTGTATGGTCTCGTGATATCAGTCCTCCTATATGCAAGTGAATGTTGGAAAATCTTTGAAGAGAATTGGAGCAACAGAAATGTCATTCTACAGAAGGATAATGAGAATAGACCGACATGTGAGCAACGACAAAGTTTTAGAGAAAATGGAAACAAAAAGAACACTTATAATTTGAAATATTTTTGAAATATATAAGTTGAAATTTCTGGTGCACAAAAGGAGGAAAGAAGGCTGGGAAATTTGATACTAACAGGACAGATTGAAGGCAAAAGGGGCAGATGAAAACGTATAACCTACCCAGCGATCTTGAGTAAACAGAGGGTGGGAAAAGGTTTAGGATAGATAAAAAAAAAAGACAAAATATATTAAAAGCTATAAAGAACAGGAAATGGTGGAGAGTTATGATCGCCAACGTTCTGAAGGAACACGGCACATAGAAGAAGTAGACCTTGAGAGTAAAATTTATACGATACAATCAGCTTTTAATTCTTAATATTCTTTCCCGCTGTTCTTATTTTCTTCTTCTTCTTCTTCTTCTTCCATTGTCTTCTCCTTTTTGGTTTTTGCTTGTTTCTTTCTTTCTTTTGCACGCTTAATCTGCATCTGCTATAAAACCTATGTAACTGTCTCGGCCTTTTGATTTTGAAAATGGCTGACGTGCTAATCTTCACATCCATATGTCTGCCAGTAATTCTCTTTTTCCTCGATCCATATACGTCACTAAAAAAATCACTTTCAAGCCGCGGCCCATTTTATACAGTAAGCTCACGTAAGTTGAGAATCATTCAACTGGATAAAGCTCAATTGTTATAAATATGCATAGAAAAGAAAGGTATTGGCCAGAGACGTTTATCTGATAAAAAAAAAACAAACAAAACAAAAAAAACAAACATTAAGTCGGAGCGAATGTGAGCTGCTATTTATCTGAAACTATTTACTTCCATCAATATTCATATATATATATATATATATATATATATATATATATATATATATATATATATATATATATATAATGAGACAGAATAGGACCAAAGGCAAAAAAATATCAATTACTCTATCGTAACAAATGTATATGTCAGAGATATATAATCAGGTAAACCGCTTGAGTATTTCATTTTGATGTTTTGAATACGGTATTCATTGATAAGAGGAAATTTTTGAATGATTGTGCAAAGGGCCAAATATTTATTGCTAGGAGACTATGCTACCTAGAGTTTTTGAATTTAAGCGCTGCACTAGAATGGCGTCGAGATCTCATCAATTTGCAGACAAGATGTAGTCGTAAGTTCTATGTTAACAGTTTCTTCTCTCGCACTTCTCATTTGTGGAACTCTCTTCCGGCTCCATGCTTTCCAGACAATTTTAATCAGCACGCATTTAAAAGCAATGTCAATCTCTGTCTACTCCCCACCTGTTTACTATCTTCTCTTTCTGCTTATCATTAACGTTTCTATTCCTAATTCTTTCATACACTGTAACCCCTTGTGTTTTAGTGGCATTACTGCTTTACCTGGGGTGATTCCGATTTAAAAAATGACACAGCTTTTGACTATTAATTGACAGTGGTTCTATGAGATAAAAATCACTGTTTATAAAGCATTTGCCAGCCAAGTCTTATCGAATGCCAGGAGTGAATGGAAGCTTCACGCCAAGTACGAGACAATCGAAAGGCTACTGTGACAAAATAGCGGAAGAACGCATCACAAGAGTCTACATTGATCTTTGTTGCATATTTAGCCGTGTAGTCCCAGGCCAGTTAGTGTTCCCATGCTAACGAAGCAAACCAAACGTATAAACACAGGTTTCTGGAACTGGACCTTGTAACAAGCGAAGACATTTTTTTTTTCTGACAAATCTTGAATTTTCCTGAATAAGGTGGACGACAACATTTCTTTCCAAACTCTACAATAAATGCTTCTTACGCTGGGTTTAAAATGTTGTTATGCAGCATATCTTTACGATGCTGATATAGTTTTTTTTTGCGGTGGGGGTGTATTGTCTCTTTTAATTTTAACCTCGACGCATTATCCTTACACATAATTTTGTCTTTAGAACTCCAAACATAACATACATTGGCAAAATGCGTTGTCGTTTTAAAAAGCTTTTCCACTCTTTTGTTTCCAATACTATTGAACATCCTATATATATATATATATATATATATATATATATGTAGTCATTCACAGACAGACTGTTTCGCTGTATCACAGCTCATTAGTGTGACTAGAGATCCGATTGCTAAAAGCTGGGATCGAAACCCGACCGATTTGGCATCAGTCAGCGATTCTACCCGCAAGCTATCGTCGCACGCGGAAGGGAAGTTTTAACGTTTTACTATGTGAAAGACGTCAGTAACTAGAAGAGCTCGATTCGAGTAGAAGAGCATTGCATTAGCAGCCACTATGTCTATGGTCATGTTTTTTTCATCACCTGCATTTCTAGATGGCGACACACTTTTGAGCAATTCAAATGGATACAGCAAGCGTTTCTTTTGGAAAAGAAAAATCCGATATGGTTTCCTTGTTCACTTTTTGGCCTTCGTGTTGCGGCCGTTGACTTATTGTTGGGGTTATCTGCAAAGTCCAGGTTAATGATTTTAATAATAATAATAATCTCAGAAAATGACGTTGATAGACGATGTGAAAAATAAAGAGAGAGAAGAATGAAGAGAACGGTATTGAAGATTTTATCGGGTCTCTTCTTACAAAGACATAAGAATTACCCACAGTATAGTAGAGAGAGAATGAACCCCTTCACAGGGAATTAAGATGTACATTAACTATAAAAAATTAAGCCCGTTTTAGACCATTAACATGTCCAGTTGATTGCTATGAAGAGAGCTGGTCATGTACTCACTTACATTTGGTCCTAATTTATTGCCATCAGATACACCAGCTGTGAAAATTAACAACAGCAGCAACAAACACAACAACAACAACAACAAAAACAACAACAATAATAATAATCATAATAATAATAAGAAGAAGACGAAGAAAAAGAAGAAGATGAAGAAGAACAACAACAACAATAACAAGAAAATCGTTATGTTTATTATCATTATTCATAACTTGTTGGACTCATGGAAATTTCACAGCTGTTGAGAACTTAGATATCATAATTACTCTCGCACACACATTTTTGTAATTACTGACAGGAATAAGCTTATTATGTGTACATTAAATAGAAATTTAAACAATATAAAATTAATAAACAAAATTAATAAAAATAGGTTAGGTTAGAAGAAAGAAAGAAAGAAAGAAAGAGGTTATATTAAGACGTAAGATGGTTGATGTCAGACACTTCCGCCATGTTGTTTGCGTAACGGTTATCGACCCGGCTATCGTAACGGTCCAAACATAATAATAATAATAATAATAATAATAATAATAAATTGTACTTACCAGCATAGCTCATATCCTGCGTGGTACATTGTCTATGTAAATATTATTTTCGTCCGAAAAAGTTCAATTTATTCATCACCTGAAAATTCCATTGCTGAGTAAGCAAAAGTCGTAATACATCGTCTTCTGCCTTATGTCTAAGTCTTAGACACGTTTAGACATATATATTGGCACAGATATTCAAAATGAAACGACCATAGCAGCTGTGATGTATCATGCGCAAGATAGCCTGACGGAGCCCATCCCTCTTCAAGTTGGTTTGAAATTCAAAGTGTAATCTTCCATCAAGATAATGCCAGACCACTACAGGTTTCTTTAGTGTCCAGGTAAAATGTGTTGCTGTTTTATTGGGAAGTTTCCATCTTTGGATTGCGATTTATTCCTCCTTTAAAGAATTGTCTTCATAAAAATTCCATTCCTTGAAAGACCGCTAAAAGCCGTTCAATCAGTTCTCTGTTGAGAAAAAAACAAACTCTGAGAGGATGCAATTATGAAGTTATTTGAAAGATGGCAGAGGGCAACGGAAGAACAATGCAATTATTGTGTTCAATTTAGTTAACGTAGAAAATAACAAAATTGTCTTTTATTGTGACTTAATAAAACGACCGTTCACTTATTTAGGGAATGGATTAGTTTTTGATTGGATAATGTGTGGACACGTTGGGTATTCCTCAAACAAGAACATACGAACAATTACGTACAATTATCGATGACATATTTTATTGCATGGAAAAATAAACGAAAAGAATACAAAAGGGTTGTAGAGAAAAAGTGTGTATGTAGAGATAACCCTTTTCATGGGTACGTATGAGGGAAGTGCCTATAGAAGAATGTAAGAGATCTACATTTGAGAAGAGGTCTTTATCCGTTGGCTGGGTAGAATTATTATACATATCTGCGTTTATCAAGTTATATTCCACCAATGCTGATCGAATCCTGAACTATCACCAATCATGATGAATGGATGTTCCCTCAGGGAAGCCCCGTGCCTTGAGCACATATTGGGCCTTAAACCCAAGCCAGACTTCAAAGGGAGTTCCATCGCTAAAGATGTTGGGAAAATGGTCGGTTCCCTGTACCGTTGAAGCAAGTATCTGACATCTTGTGCTACACCTTACCTTTACAAGAGCCAGATCAATCTTAAAATGGAGTACTGTGGTTATATATGACCAGAAGCTGCCTAGTCTTCACTTTCTATTTGCGTTAGTCCAAAAGCGTCTTCGCGCCCGTGTGAATGGCAAATTATTTTACACCCTACAGTTCCTTTCTCACGGATGAAACGTAGGAAGTCTTTCACTGCACTATCGTTATTTTCATGGAAAGTGCCCTGACGAATTATATTCCTTAGTTCCATCAGTTCTTACCTTCACGGCTAAAACCCGCCATGATACGCACATTGTAACTAACCAGCCCCATTACCTTCGTATTCCATTAGTGAGATATAAGTCCTACTCGAGTAGCTTCTTTTCTCGAACAGCTGCTCTGTGGAACCGAATTACTAGATGGTGTTTTTCCGATCACTATAATCTTAACCCGTCCAAGATGAGGGTTAACCGTTACCTTCTCCACATAGCCGCATAAACTGTGCCTCTTAATGTGTAACGCCCTACCTTGATTGACTCTCGGGCCTTGTGAAAAGATGAAAATCGCTGTAAAAAATTTTAAAAAGAAATAAAATTAGGGCATTGTATGTTGTGTACTATTCTATGTTGCGCGCAATATATATTTGCTAGTGTCAAAATGGTCTTTTCAGTAGGAAACAGGAAACGTCTTGTCTCTAAAGTATTCTCTTGTAAAAAGAGAAGAAAGATTTTTACGTATTTTTCTTTATATAATTTTTGGCTGCACTACCTAGCGGTCATTAGCAGAAATTCTTTGGCAAACAAGTGGGGCAATCCCACACTCGTAATATATGGTCAGAAAGTCCTCCAAAATTGATCACGCCTGAAAGTATTTTATTTAGTTAAAACTTTTACATCATTACTTGAAGATCACTGCTTCGTTTCTCTTTTCTTTTAACATTGCTGCTTTCTTTTGTTAATAACGATGATTTAATGTATATAGACTGCTTGTCAGTGAGGGAATGAATTGAACACAGATACATGAAAAATATATTAATGCTTTTATTTAGATGCAAACACAAAGAATCAACCAAAAATACAGAATTCTAGAGAATAGATCTTTTTGGTGAGTCGCGAGTTATTTGAACATAAAAGAGAAATAACGGATTTCTTTATTTGTGGATGCATTTTTTCGATGCCCTTCTTCACTTTTGTGCTAACCATCACTCTTCGTGCGTTCACAGACAGACAGACAGACAGACAGATAGATAGATAGATAGATAGATAGATAGTAGTCTATCCTGTAAGATATTGCTTACAGGATAGACTACTACTCAGGAAGGTCAACTTATATGTTTTCGATTTTTTTGCCAATTACGAGGGTCGTTCAAAAAATTCTAAGCCTTACTCAGAAAGAAGAGCTATAGCTGAACATTTTTGCTGTGGTCACAAACTACCACTTCTTATGAAACTAGAAAAAAAACTAATCCAGATTTTATTTTTAATTTATGTGCAGGTGAAGATCATACAAAGGTGAGAGATGTGCAACAAATCTAAAAAGAGACAAGACAGAGGTCGAACAGTCATAAAGTATCTGCAAAAGTAATGTATGTCACCCAAGGAAATCTATGAGGACAGACACTTGTTGATGACTCCACTTCCTCCTATACAACTGTGAAGAAGAGGGCTGCAGAATTTAAGTGGAGCAGTGACAGCACAAATGATGACTCTCTATCAGGTCGTCCAAAAAACCTCAATCACTGATGAACAAGTTGATACCATTCACCATATGGCTTTTATTGTCCAGCAGAAAGCTAAGTCTATAGGCTTAGTTCTGGTTGGGTTCATAATGTTTTAACTGAGATTTGGGTGACGAGCAAGATGGGTCCCGTGAATACCGACACCAGAGTAGAAGTAGAAAAAGGGTGATATTTCAAGGACACTTCTGACTCGCTTCCAGGCTGACCCTGAGAATTTCCACCGCAGATTAGTAATTCGAGGTGAAACCTGGGTTCACCGCTTCGAACCTGAATCAAAAATTTAAAACAAACAGCGGAAACACTGTTGTTCTCCACCCTCGAAGGAGTTTAAGCAGGCAGCGTCTGCCGGCAAGATGATAGCTTCTGTTTTGGGGGATCCTGAAGGCATAATCATGATAGACTAGTTGAAAAAGGTGAAAAACTATTAATGGACAGTACGATGCATCAGAATTTAGATAACTGAAAGAAACAATCAACAATCTTCGCAGAGGGAAGCTGAGGACAGGTGTGCTCTTGCTTCAGGATAACGCGTCTGTTCACAATGCTCAGCCAAATGTGGCTCTGAATTGCTACCCACCCCCTTACTTACCAGACTTAGATTTCTTCCTGTTTTCTGAACTCAAATTTCACCTGCGTGATCGCCATTTTGGAAGCAATGATGAGATCATATGTGCTATGGAGGATTTTTTGGAGGACCAGGACGCCACTTTCTTCCGTGATGGGATTGCAATGCTTTAAGCATCATTTGACCAAGTGCATTGATATCAAAGGGGGGGGGTTGTATTGAACAATAGTGAAAACCCGTCGACTCCTTCTGGGTGAAGTTTTTGAGCGACCCTCGTAAAGCCACTTATTATGATCTCTGTAACTAAAACAAGTTAAATTTCATAGAGACGACAAAATAAGGAAATGTCAAGTTAACATGAAAACATACATTACCTTCGGAAAAAAATGTGTGGAGTCGTTCATTTACGGTTGGCAGGATTCATTTCATTGTCATCGGCCATTTGATCAAAGTAAGTCTGGGAGAATTAAGTTTCATGCCATAGTTGGGATGGGATTGGGTAGTAATGTATCACTATCGCTTATCCTTTTTCGGGATGGGGGGAAGTGGGTCTGCTTTCTTTCTTTCTTTAGAGAGAGAGAGAGAGAGAGAAGCAGATCTACCAACTTTTTCAAAGCATGTTAACTCTAGCCGACCAGAATTAATAAAACATGTTAAATTTGAAACATTTGACAAAGTACTCCACAAAGATCTGCTGGAACTGCTAATCAACCTTGACATATTCGGAAAGACTTAGAATAATCAAATGCCTCTGTTGGTAACAAGCCGCTTGTATAAAGATAAAAAAATGAATTCAGCAGATATACAAAAATAGAAAAGGGCCTAAGGCAAGGATGAGTCTTCTCACCGGACCTATTTAACTTATAGAGAGAGAACTGGAAAGCCTACCAGGATTCATCATTGGCGGCCACAATCTTAACAACATAAAATACGCAGATGACACTGTACTGATAGTAGACACGGAAATGAAACTACAAAACCCCCTAAAGAAGGTAGCGAAAGAGAGCGAGAAGAAGGGACTAAGCATAAATTACAAGAAGACAGAATGCATGGTCATCAGCAAAAAGATGAGCTCGAAATGGGATTTATAGATCGAGGACACTAAAATCAAGCAGGTGCGGAAATTTAAATATCTGGGAAGTGTTCTGACAGAGGACGGTAAGTGTGACGCTGAGATCCGAAGACATATTGGGATGGCCAAAGACGCATTCCAAAAGCTAGGCAGATTATTACGAGACAGGATGGTTTCGTTGGTAACAAAGAAAAGAGTACTGAACTGTCACGCAATACCTGTCCTCCTTCACGGCAGCGATTGTTGGACGGTCTCCTCAAAGATGAGGAAGATACTCGAGGCAACAGGTTCTACAGAATTTGAAATGTATATTTTTTGTAGTATTGCTTTGGTCTGCTTTTTTTTCATATTGCCATGTCCCTTCACAAGGAAGTTCTGGGTATGACGATACATTGGGCAGCAAGGCCTCTGATCGGGAGATTAGAGGTTTTGAGGAGCGTGTAACCACCACTTAATTGATGTTGTTCCCAGCTTCACCCTGACCAGGAGTGGTAGCATCTGTTAGGGTCTCAGGCTGAGACCCTAATGGAACAAACATGTGAGCAATTATGATGTTTTGGAGAGGATACAAACCAAAAGGAAAATCATACTTAACATCAGGAAGAGGCAACTGAAATATCTGGAACACGTAATGAGAAAGGAGAGCTTAGAATATCTGATACTCACAGGGCGGATAGAAGAAAAGAGGAAAGTAATGCTTGACATACTTAACGGGCTTAAGTAAGTGGATGACAGAACAGGGTCTGGGAGAAATAACAAAAAGTTAAAACTTATTGAGAGCTACAAGGGAAAGGAGGAAGAGGAGAGCCATGATCGCCAAAGTCCTGAAGGGACACGGCACATAAAAGTAACTAAAACTTGTTTTACACTTCATGCCGACCCTACTCGACATGTCTTAAAACAGAAGGCGGTAACGGTACCAGATTTTGACACCCCACTACTCCTAAGAATTCGCAATACATTTCTGATTCCTAGTTATTAGGTAACACTTCAAGTTTTATTAGGTGCGGGTGAGTATGTGAAATTTCGGGAAATTCAAATTTCTCAAACTTCCGCATACTCTCACGAACTGAGAATACAAACTTCCATATACTCACACGAACAGAATACAAAATTAACCGTTATACTTTGTAAACAGTACATTTTGTGTAGTAGTATATACAAGCCTAACGAAGCCGTGGAAACTGTTAGAGGAAGCCTTCTTCTGTGTGTCTTGTCCCAGGATGTAGGCGATCATAGCTCTCCACAAACTCCTATCCATTGTAGCACCTAGCAGTGTGTGTCCCTTTATCAAGTCTCCGCACACCCGTTCCGCCATTTATTGACACAAGCTCGTCAGGTGAGTCTCCAGCTGCTTCCTTTTATCTTTCTTGCCCTCTATATGCCCTGTAACGGTTAAGCACTTCATCTCTTCAAATCTTCTTCATTGTTCACACCGGACTGTTCAGCCGCTGTAGCCCACAGGAATAAATTTTTTCGGCTATATCAGCGTGACAGTTCCGATCTCAACAGACACTTACTAGTAGCTGCACGTAATAAATGTAAACGTGTCTTCGAAGGAGCTAAGTCTTTGTTTACTGATAGAATGAGGCACCGTATTGAATCATTGGTTCTCATGACTACCGGAGGCTCTGTAATAGTGTATTAAATAAGAGTAAGTTTTCTATTCCGCCTCTCTTCACTCAATTTCAGGTGTTGACATCTGCTGATAAAGCCGATTGTTTTGACATAAATTCTCCCCAAACTCTACTATTGATTCATCCGGAGTATCCTTGCCTAACTTCCTTCTTAGATTCGAGTCTCTGTTGGGTAATATGCATATAACTTCTATGATTTCTGTTATAATCTCTAATCTTGATCCCCACAAAGCATGTGGGCTTGATGCTATCTCTGTAATAGTCCTTAAGAAATGTACTTCCGAACTGGCTCCTGTTCTAGCTAAACTGTACAATAAATACATCAGTGCCTCTTGATTTCCTGCTTGTTGGAAATCCTCCGCTGTTGTTTCAGTCTTTAAGAACGCAGGTGAGCCATCTGATCATTCTACCTCTTTTTGGCAAACGACTAGAGGCCCTAATCAACTCTAAATTAGTTAAGCATCTAAGAGTCTAAAGTTTGATAGACTCTTTCAGAGTCTATTAATCTTTAGATAAGAATGGTGTTGCTCTGGACATCTCGAAGGAGTTTGGCATATCGGTTTTCTTCATAAGTTGAAACGCTTTGGTATTTCCGGATGAATTTTTAAACTAATTCCATCTTATCAAATCGTGAAATGATAACTTGGTATCTATACTGATGACACAACCATTACTCCTGTCTCTATAATAAGTCTGATCAGTTTGATAAGGTCAAATTGGCAGCTGATCTAAAAAGAAAATGACCCGCAGTATGTTATTAATTTGGACAAGGAATAGCTTGTTAATTTTAACGCCGCCTTGGAGATAAACCTTGTCATAAGTATGCGATGCACCAAGGAGAGTAATTTTTGAACGAGGATAAGGTACCACTGCATTAGCTTGATAATTTTTGTTAAATAATCGAATATTTTCCAGATCGATGACTTCTATGTGCCATATTCCTTCAGGGCGTTGGCAATCATAGCGCTCCACAATTCCCTGTCCCTTGTAGCTCTAAAGAAAATCCCAATGCACCCTCGAATTTCAGTGTCGCGTGTTCGTCCTCTGTTAAAACTTTTATTCCAAGAAGAAAATGGAAATAGTTTTCAGGAAAAAATTAAAAACCCTGTAAGCTCTTGTAGTAGAGAATTCTCTTTTTCTTTTGTTTACAAGAAATGCAAAACTCTCTGAATCGAAATGGTTTCCAATCGGTCAAAATAAGTTTCTTGTATATCAATTACAAATGTAACATTGCGTATTGGTCTTTCTCAAATAAAGTACTTTAGATATAAAAGGAAAAGATGACGAGATTTATAATTTAAACTTATGAAAAATAATCTAACCTTCAAGTTGGGCAAAAAATTTTGCCATCCAAACTTTAGACAACATGCATTTTATCATCGATTAAAATCTTAATAATCATTGACATTTGCAATCAAATCAATGATTATGATAAATTTATGATTAACAATAAAGGTTGTTGATAATTTCTTTTCTTTTTGTTGCATATTTATAATAATAAATCAATTGTTTTTTATCTAGATTGATAAAAAGGCAATGTGATTGATATCCTAAATACAATTACAATCAGATTTGTTAAATTTGCATTTATAAAAATATATAAAAGAATTTGCCATCATATTTTCAATATCATAATGCTTCATGAAGAATACATTTCATTCAATTGCAATACAAAGCACATTTATTGACTTAATAAATCTTTAATCAATGTTTAATAGTCAAATCAACTGCAATTGTCTATCAAGTTTCAGGCAATATACTTGTATACATGTGCAGCCTTTTCAAAATCCCCCTATTAATGTAAAGTAGAAGGTCGCGACAATGTTGCAACGTTGCATATGCAGAAAAGAGGTAGAAAATAAAGGAAACAAATGTAAGGTAAAGACTACTTATATAATTAGTTGTTATATTCACAACGTTTCGGATATTGCACCATTCGGCCTTCAGGTGTCTGCCATTGCCCTTGTTATCCCTCTTGGAATTTTGAACCAAACCTTTCATTGATTACATGGAGGTAGGGTGTTCTCATAATGCTTTTTATGTTCATGGGAGATAACTCATGTCAGTTAGTACTCAACAGTCTTATTCACCTTGTTCCTTTGTAATAGTACTTCAATATCACACACTCTGGTTCAGTGGAAGAAACAAGCGATACACGGCTAGATTATTTGACTCTTTGGAAGTGGCATGTGCTAGCTGTAAATGCGTGAACTCGTGAAACCAAATAATGGTGCTCATCTGAATATTTACCACGTGAATAGTGACAGCTTAGCGACAGTGTTAGAAAGTTGCATCTATGGGAAAGAGGTGGAAAATAAGTTATTACCTTACAGAGGTGAGCAAACAATTTCTAGCTCTATCAAGACTGGGAAGTAAGGATTGGATAGCTCTAGTCCAGATATGGAAGCAATACTTTTTGGTCTAACCTGATGCTTGTAGAGATAAAAAAGGAAGAAAGTGTCAAATATTTCCTGGGATGATCATTTATTTCTACTTTTTTGGAAATGGATTGAACAGAGGAATCCTCCTTGAGGTCTGGAGTGAATATGAGAGCCAAGAGAAGTTCAAAGCCCAGAACCTCATCCAGGACTATTCATCATGTCTTGAGAAAATGCAGAATTTGTTTAGTGATAATGAGACAATATTAGCATGTCTTTTTCAGGTATCGAAAGTTCCAAGAACTTTGACAGTGAAATAAATATGCTTTGGAAGAATGTCGTTTCATTTCGTGTGGATATATATGAGCTCTGCGCAAAATTTATTGGCACTGGTACTATAAAAAGAACTAAAATCGATAGCAATTAGAGTAGTCCCCTTTTGAAGCTACACACTTTATACAGCATCGCTTGATGGGAGCATTCCTGCAACTCCTTTTTTGGAATAGCAAGCAGCTGCCTCGTCGCATTTTCATGTCTTGAAATCTTATCTATTTAAGTGGGATTTATTTTTGAAGAGGAAAAAGTCGCAAGTGGCGAGATTTGAAGAATATGGTGTTTTTCGGACATGAGGAATGTTGTCTTTGTTCAAAAACTGCTGCACAAACCTCCATAGTGTAGTGAGACGACCGCACTCTACACACTTTCATTCCAAGCACTGCTATAAACAAGTGAGCGGGAACGTTATAACTTCATGTTTGCGCGACGGAGTTCAAGCTCAATTTGTGCCAAGCGGCTTCAATCTGAGTATTTATCTCCGTTACCATAGTAACAACCACGGTACATTTTTTTTATCAGACCCTGTACTTTGGAAATATGTCATTTCATCTTGTGGGGATATATCTTTCCTTATGTTTTGCTTTCTTTTCAACCTTCCTTAGAGGAAGGTCCTGTAATTGTCATGTTTCTTTTATTGTTGTTCAATGCTTTTATGGAATCTGTGCACTTCCACGATGCTTATCACAGGATTTGGGTTCACGGCTTTCAGGTAAAGAGGCGTACTTATTCAATAGGAACCAACGCGTTTATCTGTGTACCTAAAAATTACAGATAGCTGTAGCGACTGAAGAGTGCAACGGCTGAAATTTTATGTTAAAAAAAAGAAAAAAAACTATGGTGATAACTAGAAAGAATAACAGAAAAAGATAAACTGATAGTTTTTTCTTTAATTCTATGAAATGCCTCTCACAGAAAGTCAGCACATAAAATATGATATTAAAGTTGATGCTAAAGACTCATCTTTGAATACGTAAGTGGTTACAACTTTGGCTTTCATTCCATTGAATCCAGAAAGCCTGTTGAGTCACCCGTTGCTACCGATGCTTCAAATTTCTCTTTTTTTCTGAATGTCGTCTGCTTTGTTCAAAGCAGAAGCGAACGCAATGACGCCGTATCCGCTTGCATTGCTCAATGTCTGGGTCATGACATCTTCAGTTTGCACGATACAAGCTGCTTCCGATAACTATATTTTGTGGCCGGCAAGACTCTTCGATGTTATCCGGTTTGGAAGAAGTTTTGATGAAAAACAGTCTCCCTGAATGCCTTAGTGAACACAATATGAAAAATGTGCGTGTGTATTTTTTCCCTCACATTTTTTAAAATAAAGAATTCTAAAAGTCAATGCTTCATTTGTCCATTGTTGATTGATTTAGATAAATATTTGCATAATACAATTATTACAGATTTTACAATTACATGAATATATTGAATGTTAGTCGAATAGCAAGAATGTGCTTTGGCCATCACCCAGATGAGGAGGATTTACCTGCTTTGAAAATCAGGAAATCTGCTCTTTTACCTAGGCTCGAACATTCGAGATAGGTAGATAGATAAATATCAGCATACGAACATAGATAAGAAAATAGATAGATAGATAGAGAGATAGATAGATATGAACATACTAAGGTACATAGATAAATTATGCCTGCAACTCGACTTCGAAAATCTGATCTTTTACCTTGGCTCGAACACTTGCAAGACATCTTTCTCTCCCTCTCGCTATCTATCTAATCCTGTTCCTTCCTATCTATCTATCTATCTATCTATCTAGATAGATAGATAGATAGATAGATAGATACAGACGTAATGTAGTTTATATAAGTATTTTAATTGTAATTATTTTGATGAGTTTTCTTTTTCGATAGCTAGAATTTACGAATTTAAGCGCAATACTAGATTGGGAGCTAGGTTTCATTATTTTACAGTGGGAATTGCTAGATGTAAGCATAAATTCTATGCTCAAAGTTTCTTCACTAGCTTGTGTAAAAACGCTTCCGGCTTCTTGTTTTCCAATTGATCTGTGAAGATTTAAATGCAATGTAATCACTATCTTTCTCCTTAATTCCTGTTCTTTTATTGACTTTCATACTCGCTAACGCCTTGCGTTTTAGTGTCTTTATATTGGGATGAAATGTTACCCCCCCCCCACACACACACACACGCACAAAAAAAATCATGGAAAAGACATGAATCCATCTTCTTCCATCTATGGGTTAAATAGCAGGGAAAACTGGGATGTTTAATCTTGATAGGGCAATCATTCTAGGAGAAGGACAACTCTGAATTTAAAACAGTCGGAAGCAGTATGAGCTCTGTTAGGCTGTACTTGTCTAGACACATCCTACACAAGACATAATTTAGCGATGAAATATGAATTTATAAAAGCGTCCAAAACAGAGAAAATTGTATCGCGATTCAAATAAACTAGGCTAAACTAAAATTCAAAGAGTCTAGGCCTAAAATGGAATCAACTTGGTAAAGTTTTATTTTTGGTAGGATACAAACGCAATTATTTCTTATCAGTGAATGGAGCCTAGTCAAAGTATTTAAATATTGAGAAAGTGTTTTAACAGAGGACAGAAAATGCAACAGAGAAATCAAAAGGTGCATTGGAATAGTGAAAGACGACTTCCAAAAGTTAAGCAAAGTATTAAAAAAGAATAAAAAGCGATCTGCTGGTGTGAATTCTTCAGTATCATCGAAATCAAAAGGAGAATTGGAATGGTAAAGGATGACTTCCAAAAGCTAAGCAAAGTATTAAGAAACAGGAAAAGAAATTTGGAGTTATGAATTTTTCGGCATCCTCCAAATTAGAAGGCGCATTGGAAGAGTGAAATATGACTTCTAAAAACGAAGCAAATTATTAAGAAACAAGAAAAAGAGAACTTGTAGGATTCTGTATCCTTGAAACCTGAAGGCTCATTGGAATATTGAAAGACGACTTCCAAAAGTTAAGGAAAGTAAAAAGAAACGACAAAAAAGGGTGCAATTGGGAATTCTTTTGTGCTATTGAAATCAGAAGGAGCATTGGAATAGTCAAATATGACTTCCAAAAGCTAAGCAAAGTATTAAGAAAGAGTTAAAAGAGATTTGTAGATTTGAATTCTTCGGTCTCCTGAAAATCAGACGGCTCATTGGAATAGTGAAAGATGACTTCCAAAAGCTAAACAAAGTATTAAGAAACAAGAAAAAAGATTTGCAGGTGTGAAATTTGAAGGCTCATTGGAATAGTATCATCGAAATCAGAAGGCGCATTGGAATAGTGAAAGATGACATCCAAAAGATAAGCAAAATATTAAGAAAGAAGAAAAGAGGAGTTATCATTATTTACACTATTTATATTCGGACTATTGTCCTCATCTTTTTGTTGTTATCCCAATGTTTCGGCCGTTGTGTCCTCCGACCTTCCTCAGATGTATATCGATCTGGGTAACCTTTTATCCACTGGGCCATTGTCCCGGGAAAATGGCCTTGTGGATAAAATTGGTTTGTGAATTTGGTGATATAGTGGTTGTAAGTTCGAGTGCAAATGCTAGGTGGATTAGGCAGTATGTAATTTCACTCAATGGAAACGAGCGGGCAATGACTAAATAGTACTAAATAAAATAAGAACTAGACGATCTCCTTCGACACGATCGAGAATAGTCTACACCCGTCGACTAAATAAAGGGTTTGTTTCAGAATTCCCTCTGCGTCAGTCAAGTCGATATACACCTGAGGAAGGCCGGAGGGAACAACTACCGAAACGTTGTGATATCAATAACAAAGACGAGAACAATAGTTCGAATATAAATAGTGTACATAATGAAACTGTTAACCCCTGCTGGATTTGAAATTAGCCTGCTACGAGTAGATCACTTTTTATTCTCTAATAATTCGCACACCGCATTGTGCTACTATTGTTTTTACGATGATCGATGCTATTATGTATGAGCCCGGTCTGACGTTGACTTTGGAGAATTGTTCAATCAGTGCACATTCAATACATTTTTTTCTTAGTGAATTGTTTTCTCTTCTGATCAGACTGGCATTTATTAGATTGAAATTCTTCCAGTGAGTTTAAAGTGTTGTTATGCAATAGATCCCTGCGATGTTTATATTGTCTTTATTTGAGAGAGAGAGAGAGAGAGAGAGAGAGAGAGAGAGAGAGAGAGAGAGAGAGAGATCAATTAAACAAGTTTTATTAAATTCAACTAATCTGTTGTGCATCCAATACAAAATTGGGAATAAATACTCGAAGAAAAACATGAATGTTTGACAATTTATCCATAATTTGGATTTAGATGTACAACTTATTAAAAATTTAGAAAAATACACTAAAAATTAAACCGACTGACCTTGTCAGTGAAATATAAAAAATCTTGTTTATTTAAAAATTTATATATAAACTAGAGAACGTTTTAATATATATGTTGGCCATCTAGCAATTCCCTAATGTATAAATACCCGAATTGACAGAATGCAGGATTTCTAAAAGATATGGTAATAGCTTTGATACATCGACGTTCACTAAAACTCGGCAAACTTTTATTTTATTTTAATAAGAAAAAGGAGATTTTGTCAGCTGTGACTGGCAGAATTTGTCAGGGAAAACGTTCGACGAACAAAGCATTTCACTCAATTTTCCACGGCCCCAATAAATTAGGCGAGATTCCAAGCCATGGTCATCACATTAATTAACCTCCATCGTCTCCGCTATAGTCGGCGGGTGGTGGGTGGAAGATGAATTAATCTGAAAGCAGATTACATTTGTAGCAGCAACCATAACAACAGTTAACTCCAGTTACATAAATATCTTTCAATAAAAGCAACCAGTATACACATTGGCTTATTGTTCGCTCTCGGTAGGTGGCAGCCTTGTTTTGTCGGATCAGTAAAACGGGTCGCTGTTGCTCGGCTGAGATGAAAAAAGGCAATATTGCAGCAATAATGGCGGAGTCGGTCTTCCATAATTGCCTCGACCATGTTTAGAGTTGTCTGTCTGAACCGGCGTGTCACGTGTATGCCTTTGTGCCAGTTTCGTTGCAACATAAAATTTACTTGGTGGGTACGTGCTGTAGAGCGATAGGTACAAATCTAGATAATTCGGGATTATGGCGAGTTAAATTTTTTAGAATGCAACCCGGTGGTAGAATAATCTAAGCTTAGTAAATATATGTCTCGTGACCGAAATAGCTATATATTTCCAACCGCATAATCGAAATAGTTATACATTTCAAAAACTTCAATCTCCTGACCAGAGGCCTTGTTGCCGGACATAGTTTATCGTCATACCCAGGACTCGGAAATACCAGGGCTCTGATTTGAATTGTCATTACAATAATATGCATTCATTTACAATATGCTGAACAACGATCCAGTTGCATAATAAAATGCCATTTTTAACATTTCTAATAAGAGCAGATATTATAAGCTAAAATTTACATAGTGTATTTATCATATAATTATACTAGGATTTATTTTGCAAATATCGCATAATACCAATTTTACTGACTTGCATAATAAAATCTAACATTTGAGGAGTCACAATCTAGTACATAGATGAGCGAGCCATAGGTACAGTTGTTAGGTAATGTTAGTCGGTAAGTAACCGATAAATCGTTGTCGTTATTATCTTCTGGTTATTAGCAAATACTTACGAAGGTAAGTTTTAAAAACTCAAAAAGCTCATAAATTAATAATGTCTTTTAAAACATAAAACTACTTTCGGCATGGAAAATGTTCCGAGTTTCTAATTATCTATAAATAAATATTTAAAATGTTGGCTTTTAGTTGGATTGAAACACTAATAAAAGACACCAGCGGAAAATGCAAAATTGGTCAGCCACCAAGCAAACTCATAAAAATCAGACTTTGAAACCCTTGTTTTTAGTTGCCCTCAAATCTGGATAACATGCGCAAGTGGAAACTAAGAAATTGCCAGCCACCAAACAAACCTATAAAAATCAGTATGCATTAAGGAGCAAGAACAATGGAAGAGTAATCAAGAAGACAATCGATAACGATTGACATGGTATTTAAATTTTGAAGGTCAAAGTTGACTGGAAATCATGGAGCCGGAAGAGACTCACACAAGGAATGGGAAATGGGAGAAAAGGACGGTCTTCTTCTGTTTTAACTTTAAACTTAGCCAGCCACAAACACTGACCCAAACATACCACAATATTCCTAACACTAAAACAACGCATTCTTACCTTTCTTAATACATTCACTATAATACTTCATTGTCTCTATGAAAATCCTAACTTGTCCCCATATGTACAATTTATTGTTTGGTGGAGGTAATAAAACAACAATTTAAAAAACTAGCGAATACGAAATACAAATCTATTTACAAGAAACTAATACTACCATCCGGACGATTACTATGAAATTATTTATAGAAAAAACACAGGGAAGTTATATTACGACAGTAAGAAAGTGTCGGGACCAATGATATTGCTAATTATTCTTTGGATTTTATTAAGAATAAAGGCGACAGAGATGTTATACAGCAGATTCGCCGAACCATATGTGGCAGCAATATTCAAGGCATGGAGAAATGGTAGACTTATAAGTATGTCAGATAAATCCAGGAGAGAAAAGTTGTCTAGTACGACATAGTGAACCAAGCTTATTAGCTGCAGACCTAGCAATGTATTGAATATAATCTTTCCACGTCATATCAGCCAAGAATATAAGGCCGAGAAAGCGCAACGAGTCACTCTCATGGAGGTTAGTATCAGCCATTCTGATGGGAGGCAAAAAGGGGTCTCCCAGAAGATTCATAGTGAACTTTCGTTTTGGTGGTGTTAAAATTGACAAGCCTTCTTTGCCCGAGTTAACCACAGGTCATTCTTGAAATCAGCTGCCAGTTTGACCTTATATATATATATGTTGCAAATGATGTTGCAACTATACCTAAAGAAATGTACTAAAGTTCTGTAGAACATTTATAGAAGATTCCAAGAATGTTTTGGATGGGGATCAGATGGAGACTGAAGATATAATACTGGTTCTAAGTTAGCTTCTCTATTATATCATTCCAGCCAATATTTTCACAGTAAGATTGATATTAATCAAACAATATTAGTAAAACTTTTAGGATATTTATATGATAAATAGACCATGTAAATTTCAGCGTATGATATATGGTTTTATTAGAAATATTTATAGTAACTTATTCGGTGGTGTGAGATTTATTAACTGGATGCTTTTCCACCATATTTCAAATAAATGATATCGATTTTTTATAGTTTGAAATGTAGTCTTGGCCAGAATTTTAAGACCACTTTACAAACATTAGTGTTTCTCGATTATTGCAAGATATTGCATCATCAATTTAATTAATGTAAACAAACTGTAATTATAAGCAATATTACATCATCCTCAAGTTTGAAATTCTATAAGACCGAATTTGTTCTAATTTGAAAGCTCTGAATTTTTTCTAAAGAATAGTTTTCAGTAGGTTATTATACATTACAAATAGATAAAGAAATCGTTACTTTCTGACATTCTAAGAGTACAAATAGTATCATTACAGGGGAACAGGCACTGAGAGCATGAAATCTCAGTCAAAATAAGTTGTTCAAATTGCTATTGCCAAGTATCAAGCTGCAGTTCAAAATGCTATTGCCAAGTATCAAGCTGATGGCTCTTATTCTGATCGAAAGAAAAGTGGACGTTCAAGCAAAAAGGACAACCTCTTGAGATAATCGTATCATGAAATCCATCGCTTCCCGCTTTCCAATTTGCTTCTCAGAACTACAGATGTACGTCTTAGGACTGTTTCTCGAAGAATAGTCAACGAATTTCAACTATGATCCCGCAAATCTGCCCGAAAACCAAGATATGTGGAAATGAAAAAGAAGTTTTTTTACATTTATAAAGAAAAGGGTGAACACTGGGCAAAGAAACAATGAAAGGTAATGTTGTTCTCTAATTAATCTGCACTGCAGCATTTTGTTGGGCGCCAGCATTATTTCAGAAGGCCCCCATAAAAGAGATATGATGAAAATATACCATATAAAAGACCGACAATCTGCAAAAGAACAGCGTTCATTGCACACACCACGGTTCTGCCCTTCAGGGACAAACAACTTCGGAGCCATGCTTCTGCAGATGTTTCCACTCTAGTCTGCACATTTGCTCAGTTTTTCCCGAGCTGGGGTCGAAAATTCCCGATAGAGCACTGTTTCTTCAGGCTCCTAGTTTCAGACCTACGGACTTGAATCGATTTATCATAGCCCCCGTCAATTGCTCATAATTTCATGTCTTGGAGGCTAGCTACATAGACGGTTGCATCATAGTATTTGTTTATTTGTTTAATTGCATATCAACTCCTTAGGGGCCATTAAATGCTGAAATTTAATTTTCTTAGGAGCTTTCAAGTAATAAAAATATGATAAATGTTAGTCTGCTTTCACAAATGTGTATATAGTAGATGATACTCGGCATTTGTACTTGTGTAGACATAATTACTCAAGGCAACGATATGTGTACTTTATGTTGTAGTTTTGTTGAAGTTATATCTTGGAATACAGAAATTGAAGGATATCATATGGCTTAATGTCACGAAAACGTTATTTCGTATTGGCTGTTTGGTTGATTTCATTTAGCATATCAACACCTCTATGGTTTATTTAATGCCGAAATCTAAATATTTTGAATGCAATTGCATGCCGTCAATTACAGATAAAACGTATTGTTGCTCATTTTGATATAAATGTATTGCTGATAATTTTACTATAAATATGTATTTTTTTACTGTCATACTGTTTTGATTTTGTTTGGAGATTCACTATTTGCTATGGGACTCTAACAGGTGCTACCACCCCAGGTCAGAGTGGACCTGGGAAAAACAGCAATTAAGAGGTGGTTGCACGCTCCTCAAAACATCCAATTTCCCGATCAGAGGTTTTGCTGCGGGATGTAGTTTGTTATCATACCCAGGACTAACCACAGTATTTAATCCAATATGTGTGATATGTCGTAAAATTCATCAATACGCCTTTAACCCTTTATCCAAAAAGTGGGTGAAGTTTTCGAATTTTTGTGCCAGAAGTTTTCAACACAACATTTACCCGATAAATGCTGAAGAGTGCTTTTCGTCGTTGTTTCCAGCTTTATCGATTCATCTGAGCTTCGTATTTTTTAAGTGACATGACGAGAACTCTATTCCTATTTTATTTCTGGGGATTACGGCCATATCACGTTAAAGAACTGTTTCTCGTACGATCAACGAAGTTAAGCTACGTCGAACCTGGTACGTAGATGAGTGACTACTTGGGAATACCAGGTGACGTAAATTCGGAAATGCTGGTGGTGTAATGGATAATGGCTCGGAATTGGAAATTGGAGAGCTAAGTTCCATTTCCAGTCGGGTTCGTCATTGTCACTTACTCGCAAATGCCCCAGGAAAAGTATGAATTCACCTCTTCTACCACCAGCTATGGGTTAATTAGTAAAACTTGTAAATCGTTATTATCTCCAACAAAACTTTTACAATCTAAAAATGATTTCTGGTTTCAAATAACCTGTAAAAGTTTCATGGACCGTTAAAACCGGTTGATAAACCGTTAATCAAGTATATTTTATTACAGACTAGCTTATATATTAATAGACCTAGCTTTATGAATTCAAGTGCAGTAACAGATTTGTCGGAATGGTCTCATCATTTTACAGTTGAAATGGCTAGATGCGACCGTAAATTGTATGCTAACAATTTCTTTTCTCGCACTTCTAGCATGTGGAACTCTCTTCCGGCGTTTTTCTTTTCAGTCAAGTTTGATCTTCAAAGATTTAAATGCAATGTCAATCGTTACCTTCTGCCTTCTTAGTTCCTTTTCTGTATTGTTTTTCTTCTTAATAATGTTTTTCTTAACCCGCTGCATTTATTGTCTTGCAAGGGTGAAATGATTATATATATATATATATATATATATATATATATATATATATATATATATATATGTTGTTATTACAGACTAGCTTATATATATTGTCACAGAAGCTATACATCTAAAGAAAATGAAAATATCGAAATATTTTTCCACTTCTTATTATAATCCACATCAACCTGATAATATTATTAATAAACAATATGGCGATTTCTTAGTTCGACTTCTTTGTTCTACTCACCCAATATTGTAAAGTAGAACAATCATTCCGTGGTCAAAAACCATGTGCCAAGCTATAGATGAAATTATTCAATCCGCTTAAAGTGTAATACTAGGACTACTATTACAGTAATTCAAATAAATTGAAGATATTTTCATATTTAATATAATTTTCATCAGCCATCATTATTGTTCAGATTGGAGCATGAGATATAATATCATTTGCTTAACCAATCAGTTTTTGTTTTAAATACATGTTCCTTTGAAAATAGTGGCTAATAACTCGCTGTGTGTATTTATTTTTGTACAACTATAAAATTGTTGCTTAAAAATTGTGTTGAATATTAATCTGTTTCTAATCAAAAAGAAGACAGGAAGATTCATGATTTGCTTGGTTTGTTGTCAAGATTCTGAGCGGTAATTAGTGTTTGAAAGGATATAGCAAGTACTACCGACTGATTCGTTTTTCTTATAATTAGTCGTGTTATTTCTTTAATTATAATAATTATTATTATCATTATTATTTTCTTTTCTTTCCGGGTCTTAAGGTCATGACATTTTCCACTGATCATTCCCCCCACCAAAAAACAAAAAAAAAACAAAAGATAAAGCTTTTCGTGATGTGTGAACAGTACTGGTGAGTACAATTTTTGTATTTCTTTTTGGCATAGGCTACCAGGAATCCCTTCATGAGTCTACCTGTACCTTTTCCAATCAATCTGAGGGTTCCAGCAATAACTGGAATTATTGATGTCTTCACGTACCACATTTTTGAGATTTTCAATGTTGAGATTAATATTATTAGTGTTGTTGTGGTGTTTATTGTGTGGCATCATCTTGCCAGAGAGTAATTTTAAGTGACTAATTACCAAGTCCACTCCGAGGTCTTTGAGTAAAAAGGGCATTGAAACAAAATTATCTATGCACATTTGTGATATTTCGTTTAGATGGAGAGGATTTTGTGAATTATATGTGCATTTCGGCACAAAGTAATCTTTTGTAGCTCTGAGATACTGATGTGTCCAAGAATTTTACTCATATGATTTTCGGTACAATTCTTTATCATACCCAAGGCCTCTATCACAACAAAGTTAATTTATTATTATTATTTGGTTTTATCATAAAATTAATTTAACGGCTGAAGAATACATTAAGCTCATGCGTTCAAAAGTAACAAAAATTACCGAAAAAATAAGACGAAATATTTGTAATAGTGCATATAATATTCAATCCGCTTAAAGTGTAATACTAGGACTACTATTACAAGTAATTATAAGCATTATTTACTTACCGCAGAAGAAAGTCGAACAATAGAGATAGTGGAAGACGATAGATAAGAAACCTATCATATTATAACAACTTTGGCAGTCTAAATGATTAATGTCAATGAATAATGAACTTAAAGACGACGTACAAATTACAGATATATTGTCACTTTTCTATTCCAAATATTTGACCTAAAACTTTTAGTTGGTAATGAAAGAATTTGAGCGGATATTCTAGTGTATACGTACTATTAATTTGTTTTTAATTAATATGAAAACGGTGTCTAGTCTATTGTGATTGGTTGTGCTGTCTCTATGCATCGAAAGCAATTCTGATTCTTAAACAGAAGCCCTGAGACAAATATGTTAGACTATTACAAGCCAAACATTCATGGCAAGAACACACCATGCCACTTACATAGTAGCAAACCACCTACATTTCATCTTTGAGTGAGAAGTAAGTTCCACTTGTGCAGCTTCTTCCCGCGAACCATTGCCCCGTGGAACCGACTCCCAACAGGATGCTTCCCCGATCACTACAATTTTAACCTGTTCAAGGATAGGGTTAACCGTTATCTTCTACTCCTATACACACAAATGGCCTCCTGACGTAACCCTCTACCTCTATTGGCCCTCAGGCATTGTAAAAGGTGAACCTTACTGCAAAAAAATTATAAACGAAAAATGAACAAAATTAGTGTAACAGATATGTAAGTACAATATATTTTTCGTACATGAGAATCTAAAATCATGTTCATTTGGTTGTTTTTTTCTATTTTATAGTACAAGATTTTGACGTGACAACGCGATGACAAGGCGACACCGACAGTAATCTGACGAAAGCGGACACGTAGCCAATTACAGATGACATTAACTGGCGTCTTAATTAATGACGCTCAAACCAAAAGTTAAAAAGAAAAGAAGAATGAAGTCGGCGTTTAATTAACCCAAGCAAATTGGCAACGACAATTGAATAACGAATGAATTAATTTAACTCACTTTTTGTACTTATTTACCAGAGAGCTCACCAGTTAAGCAAAACAACATTTAAAAATAAATAGAAGCACATGACGGTGAAGACTTCTTCGTAAATTACTGCTTGTGGTGAACACTTTTGATTTGATTGTCATTCGGTTTGACATTTATCTGGTGCTCAGAAATTTAGCCATGGGCCTGACTATATTACAACCAAATAAATTTAATAACAGTAGATAGGTTCGTCTATTGCCCTGTTCACATTCCTTCACCATAAAGTAGTGGTCCCCAGACGGTGCGGTGCGCCTCGTAGGTGTGGCGAAGACAGTAGCAGGTGAGGCGGACTGATTGAAAGACAAAAATTTAGAAACAGTTTCAAAAGATTCATATACCAAAAATAAATATGATTTCAAAATTTAAAATATTATGATGGATTACTTGTAATTGCATGACTGAGTACCAGTATAAATAGATATAAATTAGGGACCTCCACTAAATTTTCGATACCTAAGGTTTGAAATGATTTTTTAAAAATGAAAAAGCATTTTTGAAGCTTTCTTTTTAGCTTTAATTGAAAGCTAAATTATTATGTTTACTATTTCCAGTAAGCAAAATACTCTGGTGTATTTCAAATAGAAATTATATTGATTGGAATCTCAACTTTCGTTTTCAGAAAATCGATAAATATCGGTCATTTTGACAGATTGTAAACAAAAGTTAATTCTCGGGTTTAAAATTTTTTCAAAAATAAAATATGTATTTGTAACACGTTATTTGAGGAAAGTTAGCAAATTTGAAGTTAAATTAATCTGATTTGAAAGAAATTTTACTTATTTATAGCATAAAACATAGTATACCATCATTTCTAACCACGGGGTCTTGTTTTTTGACATGTTAATCAATTGTTTGGTAGCCTAAGGTGTTGAAAAGCTAAGTATGGTTGACCAGAAATTGATATAATTTTACCGTACGAAATCTAAGTGAACGCTTTGTTGTTGGTTTTTAACTACCTAGTAATTAAAAAAAAAATAACATAATATTTTAGGTAATTATCTAATATTTTATTGAATTTTACTTACATGAAGTAACGCCGAATTTTAAACGATTTAAATTATTATAATTAAAATTTAAAAAAAAATGAAAACAATTCTTGTAAAAATTCATTATTAATCGATTTTTTTAAGACAATAGTGTCATTAACAAATCTTTTTTTACAAAAGCAATTAAAAGCTTTCCTACTTAAATAATGTCAGTTTTATTGCATTTTTTACTTTACTGTTCAGAGTAGATTTTCGGTAACTGGGGCTCCTGTTTTAAAAATACCCCCAAAAAACTGATGATTTAAATTCTCCAAGGAGTCCTGTTTTTAACTAATAAAACAAATTTTGACATTGCAATTTAAATTCTCGTAATTTCATGAAATTAAATGGGTAGGGTTGGATAACATATGTAAAAAAATATATTTTACCAAGATTTTCTAAAAAGAAATATTCAAAAAATAATTTAATTCATTTGTGAATAAGTCCTGAAAGTTTCATTAAAATCCGATGATTATTCGAGTTTTGCGAAAATTTCCAAAACAATTTGTTTTTTACCTGAAAAAAGGCGTAAAAACACAAATCGTAAATATTACGTTGGCCATTGAAGTAACCCCCCAACAAAAAAAAAAACATGATATTTAACCAAAATTTCGAACGTGCTAGATAGGATTAAAAAAATTAATAAAATAATTAAAAAATACTTTGGTCTTTCCTCTTCATAATAACATAAACATTTTGACGATAAAATTTGTTTTGTTATTTGGGCCGTTTTTCTTTATGCTATGCTGTTTTTTTTTTCAGCGAGCAAGTGGAGGTACCTATAGTTATTGACCGATTTTATCATTGTGATATTTTTGCATCATATCAATTATTAAGAATATAGTAACTAAGGTCTGCAAATTGGAGGAGAGCGTTATCAATGATAATGTTCTGACTTCGAATCCATGATTATCTCCCTTTAACCTCTCTTTTTTTATTTTTAATTGTACATTTTATCACATAAAATTTGGTGAGGCCCGAGCAAATTTTCATTCCGAAAATGCGGCACAGAGAAAAAAGTTTGGGAACCACTACCATAGAGGTTTATCCCTTGTTTCCTGTTTAGGATTAGGTCTTCAGTTACTTCTCCTAAAATCTTCTCATTTTCTTTCACTCCGAGTAATTTCTTGCATTATCGTAGCATTATCGCCTTCCTTGAGGGTGAAATAATAATAAAAAAAAAAAATCACGTCTGTGAATAGAGCTACAGAGGGATACTCTGTTTCGTTATTATTGTCTGATCGGTAAATCTTGTTAACTCAGTCCTTGCTAGAAAGATTATTTTGTAACCAGGTTAAAGCCACAGTTAGGACGTATATAGGAAATGCAGGATAAAACATTCGAACTGTTTTTTCGTACGTGAATGTCTGGAAATGTCTCAAGGTAAAACTAGAGACTGTCCTCATAAATAACAGAACTAATTAACATTTACCAATGACAGAAAAGAGACCATGTATATTTGGTGTGGGTAGGTGTAGAGTAACTTTTTTCCGTGATCCTATAAATTACTCTATAACAAGATTGACTCAAGAATAAATTTAAAACAGAAAATTTTTTATTGTACAACAATGAAGAAAGTTTACTCTCCAATTGCAATAGAGACAGCAAAGACAAGCTGCATAAAAATAACCTGCAGTTATGTTGAAAGAATTGCACAAATATTTTTATGTTTTTAAGCAAGAAAAAAATTCTTCAAGTTCTTTGAAATATTTTCAGACATAAACTTTACCTGAAGGGAAAATGTAGGTGGAAATTTTGAAAAGATCAGTCTAGAAAGAAAACCAAGTAAAAGTAGGGTTGAAACTAGCAGCGAGAAAACTGGCTGACATTCCAAACTAGAGAGACCAGTTTAACATGCTGAAGGAAAAAGAAATGGATTCATGCCTTTCAAAAGAGCATTTGTGTAAAAAGTGAATACAAATGACTAGTCCGGTATTTGAACATGGCTCGCCGTTTCCATTTTTAATGCCAATAAATGTTATGCCAAACATTTGGATGAAAGGTCTTCATCTATTTGGGATAGTTGCAATTTTTGACCATTTTGCACTCTAGCTTCTGTCATCTTTAAATAAATCTTTAAACCATACTTGAGGAACTACAACACAATCAATTTTGCTCTAAATGACCCACAAGAGGTCAAAGGACCGTTAAACAAAATCAATCAATGAAGAATTTTGAATTAAAATAACTTATTAATTTCATAGGAGTAATTCTCAGTCCACTGTCTCTGATACTAACTAGCAGGATGAAAACTATCTATTCCAATAAATGTGTGGAGGTTAGCGGAAATTAAAATCGGCATGTCCCGCTTACTTCCATGACCAAAAACAGACATTACGTAGGCTCCCGTGGAGCCATTCAGGATCGTTCGCGGGAGGGTATAAAAACGAGCAGTAAGCCCTTTCTTCCTATTTTCCCTCTCTGAACATTGGTTAAAAGGCTCGGCTCTATTCTCGTCCGTTCTTCGTTGTAGATAGACGCGTATGTTAGGTGAAGCTCTCACAATGAAGACACATTTCATTAAAAGATTCACAAAATTGTACATTTCAGGTTCGGACATTTCATACAAAAACTGCATGTGTATATTTCTTCCTTATTATTTGCTTGCTATAAATTGTTTTCTATGTATGCCGCATTAAATGGTTCAGTCTTAGGGCGCATTGGGATAAGGAAAGATGTCTTTCAAAACCTAAGCAAATTATTAAGAAACTGGAAAATATCCCTACAAAGAAACAAAGAAATGAGTACTGAACTATTATGTATTACCATTCCCCTATATAGCAATGAGTGTTGGACAATCTCCTCACAAATGAAGAAGAGGCTTGAAACAACAGAAAAATGGTTCTACAGAAGGATGCTGAGAATACAATGAACTGAGGATGTGAGCAATGATGACGTTCTAGAGACATTGACAACTAAAAGCACACTTATGCTTAACATCAGACAGAGAGAGTTGAATAATGAGGAAAGAATGTTTGGAAAAGTTGATACTCACAGGACAGATTGAAGGTAAGAGGGCCTGAGGAAAACAACACACAAGCGTCTTGGCAAATTTGAGCGAATGAATGGCAGAGCAGGGTTTTGGAGAGACGTCAAAAAGATAAAAGTTTTTAAGAGCTGCAAATGACAGGAAATTGTGGAGACCCATGATCTCCAATGTCCTGAAGAGACACTGCACATAGAAGAAGATCCAGTTTCGCATGATTTGCATTTCTTTATCTTTCACTTCAAATCTGCTTTTTACGACTACTGGGATTAATGGGAGCGACACCCCTGATTAATCCCATGACGGCTGAACATGTGTCTTTGTTTGAATGCTTTTTAGGGATTTATCTTTAAAAACTTGAACTAAGAAAAGAATAATACCCACAACAAAGACTTTGGTTTTAAATTCATGCTAAGTTTTTGAATATAATGGACACCTGGAGAAAATCAAACAGTACAGTAGCCAAAACATTATGACTATACAGGGTGCGATGGATAAATTGTCGTCTAAATTACGCAAAAATGAAAACAACACTGACATTTTAACGGATATATTTACCAAAATCGCCTCTCGTTACCCTATCTCTATTTACATGGTACATGTTCAGACGATCTACATTCTTTAGTTCCATCAGTGTTGACCTTCACAGCTATGACCCACCACGCAACATACGTACAGTTGACTCGTCGTCATTCCCTTCATATTCCATTGGTAAGGAGGAAGTTTCTTTCCTAAGAACTGTTAATTTGTGAAGAAGATGCTTTCCCGACCACAATTTTAACCTCACAAGTATAAGGTCAACCGTTTTCTATCCTACATATCCTCATAATTTTCCCATTCCTTTTATAAAAAAATCCTTCTACCTTGAGTGGCTCTTGGGCTTTCTTTTGGGTGAACAACAGTATTAAAAGAAATTTATAACATTAATGTATAGCAAAGGGTTTTTTAATGAACCCGTAAGTGGTACTATAACAAAAATGACAAAAACTTAAGCCCAAATCTCTATCTATAAAAGGCAGGATGTGTATGTGTGTGTGTGTGTGTGTGTGTGTGTGTGTGTGTGTAACGAATGCACGGCCGCAATTTCGACAGATTTGCACCAAAATTTACATGCACATGCTCCAAGTTCGCGGGAAGGTCAAGACCGACTTTGCATTCCCCAACTCCCATCGATAGTGGAAATAATCGATTTATTCATACTTCTACGGCAGTTTTCATGTAGTCTGCGGCCATTTTGTACTGGCCAGAGTGAGAGCCTATAGCTGGCTGCCACAAATAGGCAGGAAGATTCTACTGGCCAGCGTGAGAGCCAACAGCTGACTGACACGAATGTTAACTAGCATGCTAGCATGCAAAACAAATTGATAGCTACATTCGTCACAAGTGGGAAAAATTTAAATCTGCATGGCACTTTAATCCAATTGGCTCATTCGCTTGCTTAAACTCAACGTTGATTCTGATTCCGCATAACTGGGTTGGGTGTGAAAAAGTATTTGTTGTTAACATTCTTTTTTCATTCGGTTTTTCCAGTTACGAGTCCTTTTTTTTCAAGCTGATCGTTTTGTGTTCATTTTGTTTAGTTCTTTTTTCGTAACAGATTTAATGTTTAGTATAGGGCTTAGAAAAAATTCGCAGTGTGAGATAGGCAAGAAGTAAGGCATGTAGCAACATCAGAACGGCAAAGGGCACTCCTTTAAAGGCAAGGAAGGTTAAAAATATTTTAAGTCAAGTGATAGCGATTGCTGTATGAGTCGTACGATTTTTTAAATCAAGCACGGGCAACGCCGGGCCATGCTGCTAGTGTAGATATAAAATAACAACAACAAAACGCCTTTATTATACAATAATAAAAAAGGCTATTACAAAATGTAACACGAGAAGCAAATACAAACTGTAGGAAAAAAATGAACAATTGTTTTGAAAAAGTTGCAAAAAAATTCTTTTGTGCCCGAATAGTTCTTTTAGACAGATAGAAAGTTCCTCAAGCCTTTTTGAGATATTTTGGAAGAAAACCTTATTTGACGAGAAACACAAGAGACAAAAACAGAAGATAGTGAAGGAAAGCGAGAAGAAAGGACTAAACATCAATTGCAAGAAGACAGAATGAATTGTTGTCAGTAAAAAGAACAGTTCAACATGCAAATATCAAATTGGAGATACCAAAATGAAGCGAGCACAATTTAAATATCTAGGAAGTGTTTTTAAACCGAAAGTGAGACACCAAAATCCGAACTGAGGGGATAGTAAAAGACGCTTTCCAAAAGCTAAACGAAGTATTAAGAAACATGAAAATTTCATTCGAAACAAAGAAAAATGTGTTGAACTGCTGTGTAATATTAGTGCTCCTATATGGTATGGTGTTTGTGGGGGGGTGGATTCGTTGTTACTTGTTGCTTTTATCAGAAGGTAGGTAGTAGTAGCAGTCCTTCGGGACAGCCGCTAGTTTGGCCTAAAGGTTCAACAAGCAATCAATTAGAGGTCACCATACATAAACAAAATAACATACAAAAGAGAAGGGTGTATCAAAACAATTTGTATTAAAATACAACATCAATGAATAGTACAATTTTTCTTGATTCACACGCACAAAAGTCCGTTATAAAAATGTTCATTCATATAAGAGAAATTGGATTATTAAAGGAATATAAGAGTCACTTTGTTAATACTTAAGTTTAAGGCGTGCTGGTCACAGGAGATGAAAGGTGAGGTCAATGTGTTGGTAGGAGTCATTCGGTATTCCGGTGGTGAAGGAAGGTTGGAGGCGTCGAGTTTGATGGGAGAGGAAAGCGTAGCGACATTCTCTGACGGTACTTCAAAGCTTTCTCTACACAGAAGTGAATTTGTCGCTCTATTTATTTGTGTCCATCGGCTCAGAGTCAGTCTGCTGAAGCAAACTGTTGGGTATGGCGCGGAGCCGTTTTATTGGTGGAAATTGCTTATTATTCTTTTTATTTCTTTTTATTTTCCACCGGAAATTCTGCGTGGAGCCGGGTGCGTAAAGACCAGTATTGGTCATTTGCTATTTAGACCTCTGAGGGTTAACATCCGGTCCTTCGCTTGCTCCGTGCCACCACAATGGAAGCGAATGCTGAACAGCCTCCTCACAGATAAAGAAGAGACTTGAATCAAAAGAAATATAGTCCTATAGATTTATGCTGAGAACATCATGGACTGAACATGTGAGCAACGATGAAGTTTTAGACAAAACAAAAACAAACATGACACTTATACTTACTTAACATCAGAAAGCGTGAGTTGAAATTTCTAGGGCACATAATGAGTAAATAGGGATTAGACACTGATTGAAAGCAAGAAGAAGACAATGTAAAACTACGCATAACCTTCTTAATGAGCTTGCGTAAATGATTTGCAGAACAGGGTTTAGGAGAGCTACCAAAAAGATTACTAAGATACAATGAACAGGAAATTATAAAGATCCATAATCGCCAACGTCTTGAAAGGACCTGGCACATAGAAGAAGAAAAAGAGTCGGAACTTGTCATCATATATGAGAAAGCTTCCTTTCAACCAGGCAGTGATTATAGAAGTAAGGTTGAGCTTCTCCTGCTGCTGCTGCTCCTACTGTTGTTGAAGCGACGTCTTGTCCGGAACAAACAGGGCGTTTATATTTCCTCCTCCGATTGGGTTCTTTCGACTGCTGGGTCATTCATCTCAGTCTGCTTATATATCCACAGCCATCCAAAGCCACGCCTTCTTTCAAGTCTCTAGTGACGTTTAATTCCGGTTTAGGAAAAAAAAGAAGAAAAATCTCGAAATAGTTTTTCTTTTTATAATTTTTGTAAGAGGTTTTAATTGCAGAGCTGTCGAGGAGATGGACACCGATAGAGCCACTCAGCCAGGACCGGTGTAAATCTATGATACGCCCCCACCACTCTACCACATCTTAATTTTCATGAGGTCCATATAAAATACAAATGTTATTGTAACCTAATTATTTACTATAGTGGATCATATGCAATACAGGTGGAACATTCAACAAGAAAAATTGAAAATAAATGCAACGTATCTAAATATAAATTAGAGACATGCCATAACAGATCTTAAAGAAATTAACAATGGTTCGCGGCAATTTTTAACGTTAACTTTTTCTTGTTAAAAAGTTGAATAATTTTAACATATTCAACATTATAGATAAAAAATAGTGAATTTTATATTGTTTTTTCAAGACTTAGCATGAACAAAACAAAAACAAAAGAACCCAGCATTACGTCAAATCCGTGAAAATCTTTCATCTTTTAATAGTCAGTTGCGCTTAATTTGTAATATATATATAGATGTAGATAAAAAAAATCAAATGTTGATAAGATATCAAGGGTCGCAAAGCACTGTCTAGAGCCCCCAATCACAACCCCAATCAGGAGGTTCGGGGTAGTACGCACTGGCTCTGCACGCAGCACTGAGGATAAGCCAACGTTGTAGTGGTTGTACTATTACGAAAAGACTCTGGCCAGCCTTTCTCTTCCTACAACTACATTTTTAGCTCCAGGAACGAATCGTGTTTTTTAACAGGGGTTCGATTTAACATAGAATAAAAACAACAGATGCGATATTATTCTTTTCATTGTGTTCAAATATTCTATACTCACAACGTTTCGAGCATTGTTTCTTATGGCTCTCTACAGGTGTCTGTCGCATGAGCTCAAGAATGTGCTCAAATATTTAATTGCAGTAACGTTAATTTTTGCTTTATGTTGTTAATATTTGAACAAAATGAAAAAAATAATATTGCAACTGTTGTTTTTATTCTATGTTAATAAAGCAAGACAGTAACGACACTAATATGTAAAAAGATACTAAGTGAGAAAGAATAATAGAAAAACATTATTAAAGAACAAGAACAATAAAAAAAAAACAGAAATTAAGAAGACAGAAGATAATAAATGAAATGCATTTAAAATTTTGAAGATCAATTTTGAAGTTCAAAGTTGACTGGGATGCAATAAACCGGAAGAGAGAAGTGCTACAGATAAACCACAAGTGAGAAGTGCTACAGATCTATCTATCTATCTATCTATCTATCTATCTATCTATCTATCTATAAGAGTTTTTTTAATCATTTCACCGTGAAGCAAGGCAATAAAGCTACTAAGACGCAAGGGGCTTACTGAGAGAGAATATGAGAAAGGATAGAGAACAATAAAAGAACAGGAATTAAGAAGACACGAGATAATGATTGACATTGAATATAAATTTTTGAAAATCCGAAAGAAAGTTCCACAAGTGAGATGAGCGAAAGAAGAAACTGTTAACGTCGAACTTGCGGTTACAACTAGCCATACCAACTGTAAAATGATGAGACCTTACCGCCAATCTAGTACTGCGTTTAAATTTATAAAGTCTAGTTCATACAGAGGAAAGTTCATCAGAACAATTACCATGAAAGTATATATAGAAAAGGACGCAGGGACGCTACATTACACCGGTGGGAAAGTGACTAATACCGAGATATCAGGTCAGGACCAATAATGTAGCAGATTCTTTGGATTTTATCAATCATCTCTAAATATATATCAGAAACACCAGACCAGATGTAGCAGTAATATTCAAAACAGGGATGAATATTAGACTTATAAATATGTATGATAGATTCTATCGAGAAAAATCGTCGGGCACCAACTTTCCTAGTAGCGGACCTAGCAATGGATTTAATATAATCCTTCAGCTTCTGCAAAAATATACTTCTACATTCAAATGAAAAGTGATAACATTACTGATGATTCTTCAAACGTGAGATGCAAGCATTTGATCACTAATTTGGAAGAGAGAAATTTGCCCTCTTTTAAATGTTAGTGTTTAATCATATTGAATATATTTTCAGTATTGCGAAATGGATGATATATATTACAGACTAGTGTGAAAAGGACAGTTAGGATCAGAGTGAACGTTTAGCATGAGCAAAACAAATTCACAGATTTTGACAAAAAACTAAAACAAAAGAACCTAGAATTACGTCAAATCCTTGAAAATCTTTCATCCTTTAATAGTTGAAACACCGGTTCCCGTATGATCACCGAAGTTAAGCAATGTCGAGCCTGGTCAATAACTCGATGCGTGACGGATTGGAAATACAAGGTGCTGTAAGCTTGTATGTGAAGGTGATCTAATGGATAATGGCTCGGAATTGCTAATCGAGGAGCCGAGTTCCAATTCTTATTGAGTTCGTTATATTCACTTACGCACAAATTCCCTTGAGAAAAGTATGAATCCACCTTTTCTCCTCCCAGCTATAGGTTAATTGGTAAAACCTGTATCACTAAACCATTATTATCACCCCTCAAAAAAATTCTTACTATCTAAAAATATTTTCTGGCTTTAAATAACTTGCAACGAGTTGATAAGCCGTAAAAAAAAAAAAAAAAAAAAACAATTAATCAATCAATGACTACAGTGGGCAATATTTTCATCCATAATCCATTTTTACGATCGTATCAACATTCCCAGGAGTTACTCATAGATATATATATTTATTTATTTTTTTTTTGACAAACACGATGCATCTACCGAAAAGATATATCCTAGAGATATCTTGCAATTTCAACACTAACCATATTTATAGATATCAGCTGTCATCACTGGGGTGGGTCTCTTGCGTACAGGTTTAGTTTGAAAAAAAAAGAAGGGGTAAATGTAATTTATAAAATCACGTTTACCCTGACATTTTGTGTTCTTTCATGCTCAAACTGTAAGGAGGTTTGTATTCATGAATAGTAGTTAACTTATATGAGATCTCCCTCAAGCATGAAAAACGGAATGAGAAGAGCCTGTTCCCATGGACTTAATAAAGGATTCGGTTCAAACCTCCGGAAAGATTATCGAATACGACGACAGATATCTGAAGTGGGTCAGAATGTACAATGCTCGAAACGTTATAAGTATAACAACTAGAATGAGAATACTACTCCAAATGGGAAGCCATGTAATAATGATAACTCCCCATCGAAAAGATTGCGATATAAATGATGAAAGAAGGCCGGAGTATACAAGAGCGGAAACATTATGAGTATGATAACCATGATTAATAGTCCGAATATAAAGGCATATAATAATAATAATTCCTCATCACGGAAATTCCAGCATAAATGATGAAAGAAGGTCGTAGGATACAATGACCAAAATGTTGTCAGTATAACAACCAAGGTGAGGATACTCGCCCGAATAGAAAGGTATATAATAATGATAATTCCTCATTTTAAACATTCCAACAGAAATTGTCCCACTGCAGCATTCTTTATCTAGTTAAAAATTTAAGGATGCTTTGAATTCTCAGAAAATGGCGTCTTGTTGTGGAACAATTTCGCATTCAAGACACGCATAAGATATGAAAGTATCTTTATATGAGTTCTGTCCTGAGCCAATTTGAAGAACTCAAAAACCGGTGGCACGGCGTTGATGTAACTTGGCACACAATCAAAGAGGACATCACTACGCAAGCTAGTTTAGCTATCTATTGCTACGTAAGTTAGTTCATTCCTCACCGAGTGTCCTACACTTGTGGATTCGTGCCAGAATAAGTGACACTTAACAAATATCAGGGGAGGTTCGTTTAGCAAGCTACCACTAGAACGCGATTGCTAGAGTTTGATCTTCACATTGTGCCTCTCATTTATGGTGTTGTTACAGGTAGAAAATATATCAATAAATTAATAATAATTATAATAAAGAGATGTGGGCAGATCCAATTATTTGTCTTTGTGATATTTTTATTTAGAGCGCATACTGAAAGCTTTATACAAAAAAGAGACTTCATGGCAACTTTTTCCCGGTCAGTCACTTATGTACCATGAGTGATACACGCTTAGGCGATCTTGTATCTTTTGATACATGACTTACGAGGCATTTTTTCCTGCGGTAGGTTACCATTTATTTCTGCGGTAGACCAGTTGCCATCCAAGGCTAGAGAACCCGACCTGTCCTGCTATTTACCCATAGATTTCTTTTAATTATTCTTCAATAACCCATAAACATATTTAGCATTTATGGCCTCTTTTAAGGGTGCAGGTTATATAATATATTTGTGTCAGAGGAGATACATTACTACGTAAGCCAATTTCGCATTCAGGACATGCATGTAATACGAAAGTCAATTTGAAGAACTCAAAAACCGGCGACACGGCGTTGATATAACTTGGCAAACGATCAGAGAGCACCTTACTACGCATGTATGAGCAGCCACTCTTTCGCTTGATCAATCAATCGGCAGAGGGACACATCAGGTGCTCTTATGGCTCTATACGACCGTCCCATCTACAATGACCTTGTGGGTGAACTCATTACAAGTGCATTTCTGTTTTCACGTCATCCAGATATGTCAGCTATTTACAGTTCTGATTTAGAGCAATACGATTTCTGTTTGTTTATTTTTCGTGAAGGTAAAGTTGCCCTTTAAACACAGTGGGCGAGATTATATATCAGAAATAGCAAACTGATGGTAATCCCCCAAAAAGACATTGCATATTGTTCTAATAAGTAGAAAGGATTCCAGGATTCCTGGATGTGGGTCAGTTTCCAAGGGGACTAAGTTGCTACACACCTAAGAAGTTGTTTTCGTTAATATTAAGTGATCTGATAGTTTCAGAACACATATATATATATATATATATATATATATATATATATATATATATATATATATATATATATATATTTCAATTGAGCACTGTTGAATGACAAGCTAATTCTACAAACAACACCCACCTGCGTTAATGCGAAGGTCTTCAGTAAAATGAATGGAGCACTCGGCTAATTGACATTTGTTTACATTCGTAAAAACAATACGCTAGATTTATCTGCCTCATTCTGTCGAATGGAGATAGCTTATATCTTCATTTGATATATATATATATATATATATATATATATATATATATATATATATATATATATATATATATATATCCCTGATACATATCTATATTCGACTATTTTCCTAATTTTTTGTTGTTATCACAACGTTCGGTCGTTGTGCTCTCCTGACTTCCTCATGTGTCTATCGATTTGCGTAACTAAAAAATAGTCTCTTCTATTTCCTTACACGATTGTACACCCGAAGAAGGCTGGAGGATCGATTGGCTGCAACATTCTTTTTCTTTTATGTGCCGTGTCCCTTCAGGACGTAGACGCTCATGGCGCTCCACATCTTCCTATCCCTCGTAGAATTCAATAAGTTTTGTGTTTTTGTTATTTCTCCTAAACCCTGTCCTACCATCTATTTACTCAAGTTAATCAAATATGTTACACGCTTCATCATTACGTTGCCTCTTCCTGATGTTAAGTATAAGTTTCCTTTTTGTTTCCATTCTCGACAAAGGCTTCGTCGTTGCTCACATGTTCGGTCTATCTAAATCATCGACAATGGATTCTTGATATTTAAATAATGAGAAATGTAAAAGTTTGGAACTGTTTTAAATTCTTGCACCGTATAAGCATTTTCTTCCTCCAATATACCCGCTCTTCGTGACGTCGGTACTGACAACTTTAGATAGATGATTGTATTCTAAATAACATCAGCATAATAACAATGGTGATTATAGTTATGTTGATGGCAGTATATACTGAATTAAACAGCAATATTATCAAATTACATAATTGTATTATGAACTATTCTTATGAAATACCATCATTAAAGAATACATACAAATATCTTTCGCTGAACATGATGTGGAAGTTTCATCAGCTATTATGTTAGATACAAGATGATCTTTGCAGATATATAAGATGAGACTCAAATGTTGAAGTAATTTGATCAGGATAAAAAGAATGCAGTACGGACAGTTATGTGAAAACATCAGATAGGGACTACTTCGAAAGAGATGGTAGAAACTAAGTGTTAGAGCAAGGAAATTTTTTCTTGGTTAAATTTCTCGAACTTTTCGTTAACACCTTGGAATTATGGGTATTTACCCTTAACTCCACCCGCTGTTTCGTTAGCGCCTCGGCGTGGGGTAATGGCGATTTTCTAAGCGTAGCTTAGATGTGGCATGAGGACGAAAGTACAGAACACCTAGTGAGGATCGAACTCACTTTCCAGTCATAACTGATCTAGCGAGACAAGCTTGCTAAGGCCGAAAATATAGGGCACCCAGTGAGAATCGAACTCACTATTTAGTCTAATAGATCTAGCAAGACAAGCTTGCTAACCCTTATACTACATTGAAGTGCCCCATAATTTTATAAGCATAGCGCAAGGCCGAAAACATGGAGTACCCAGTGAGGATCGAACTCACTACTCAGTCGTAATTAATTTAGCGAGACAAGCTTGTTAATTTCATTACACCACATCAAAGTGACTCTCGGCGTAGAGTAATGGTTAGCAATTTATTCTGATTGACCCTTACGACTGTAAAGCGAATTCGATATTCACAGGGTACCTCATACTTGAGTCTGTGTGCCAAGCTAAGCTTCGTAAAATGTTTCGTAATATATTATACAGGCATTTTTTAAAAAAAATCTGTTTTTTTTTTAAGTGCAGCCAGTCTCCATATGTTTAAAGAAAATGTTAATTCGTGCAATTCCATCTGATACAGATTGAAGGAAGATTAAGCAAAGCTACGTCAGCGCCCATCTCCTTTAATTTTGTTGATAAAATCAGAAACGCGGATAATTTAAATGTGGGAACGTTCCATGAGATTTCGAGAAAATGGTTGACTAAGCCAAAGGCTATAGCAACTTTTATTTTGAAGACATTATCTAATCAAGAAAATTTGGCAGTCTTTTGTTTTCAGTTTAAACTTAATTATGCAAAAGTGTTCCAAACTTCAAATGTAATTTTGTATCATTCATTTTTTTATGAAAAGAAGCTGAGTAGTATTTTTGTTCTTTTGTCGTCTGCTTCTTGCCATCTGAATTGTCAAAACACTTTCCTTCCGTGTCTCTCTTTTCCTTGATATTTTCTGTTGGTTTCTCTTTTTACTTTCTCTGTAATTTCCTACTCTCTCTTAACCTCCTATCTCTCTCTTTTTCTCAGGATTTACTTTTATTTCTAATTCTCTCTCTCTCTCTTTTTTTTTTTTTTTTTTAATGTTTTTGGATTTTTCTTCTTTTCGCATATCCTTTTGTCTGATTTTTTTGACATTCGTTATTTATTTCTTACTTTTTTTTATTAGTATTTTTTAATTTCTACACTGATCTCATTTTCGCTGTCCCATCATTTTTTTATGGTTTAAACACGCCTTTACATTCCATGATTTCGCGAATATTTTTCTTTCATTTTTAACTACCTCTTTTGTCTTCGTATCTCTCATTCACTGTACATGTTTGTCTTTCTTTCTTTCTTTCTTTCTTTCTTTCTTTCTTTCTTTCTTTGTCTTTCTCATTCATTGTGCATTTTCTTTCTCTCTTTCCTTTCTTCGTCTTCCCCTCATTTTTCACTGGCTTTTTTCTTTGTCTCTCTCTCATTCACTGCTATGTTTTCCCTCCCCTTTATTTTTATTTTATTACTTAGCTTTTGTTTCACCAAATCCTCATAATTATGAGGATAATTTCACGCATGATTTTTTATTTCATTTTTTCACTACCTTTTTCTTTTTTCTTTGTATCTCTCATTCACCGTTCTTTCTTTCTTTCTTTCTTTCTTTCTTTCTTTTAGTTTTCATCGTCTCCCTTGTCTTCGCCTCTCTCATTTACTGTGTATGTTTTACTTTTCTTTCCTTTACTTTTTTCATTTAATTTTTCTTGTTTAGTTTTTGTTTCTCCCACTCCTTATCACAATTTCTTTATTTTTATTTATTTATTTATTTATTTATTTTTTGTCTGAAGCTTTAGAATTCTATGATTTAGGAAGTAGAAAATTATTCACCCGTCAACTAACGACATATACACACAATAGGATTTTTTATTTTAATGAAAAATTTCAGTGAAATTAATTTATCAGGTATTCATTTTAATAATTTAATGGGAATATATCGCCAAAAAAATTTTGAATAGTTTTCCCAGTTGTCATCTTAAGTGTGTGCTGAATGATCCAAAAGAAATCCGCCAATGAAAATTGAGTCCCATTGTGACGTCATGTTTCTAATCCTTTCTATTTCAAATTCTCTTTCTTTTTCGTTCTCCAAATTTACAGTTTGAGTTACCTCTCCTTTCTCGATTTTTTCTGTTTACACTTTACCATATTTCCTTAAACTCAAATTGTTTTATCTCTTTGCTGTTTCTATTGTATTCGTGTCATAATGATTTTGTAACTTTATTCCTAGTCTTTTTATGGTTTTTTTGTTCATTTTTCTCTTTTTTCATCACTTTTCTCACTCCTTTTGGGGCTCTCTTTCTTTTTCTTCTTTTCTTTCTTCCTTTTCCTTTTTCCTTTATTTCTTTTCCTCTTTTTTCTTTTCCTTTTTTTCTTCTCTTATTTCTCATATTTTCATCTTACCCTCTCTTAGTAGCTAACTTTCTCTTCTTCATCCCCATCTCTCTTATTTTAGAGTTAAGATCTCCCCACTTCTGAGAATTCTTCTTTTCTCTTCTTTTTTTTTATTGATTTATTCATTTCAACTGAAAATGAAATCTTTCAAAATTTACTTCCAACAACAAAACAACTTCTTCAGTTTAACATGTGGAATAAAGTGAAATGCAGGTGATACCGAACCATAGATCCATTGAATTTACCTACACAGACATATCTATAAAAAGTAACTTATAAATTAAGCACAGTAAGAATTTTACAACCATAAATAATAATAATAATAATAATAATAATAATAATAAAATAGGACAAGTTAATAATGCTAGCTGAAGTGCCGTCTCAGGCTTACCATAATTTTGCTTTTTATGATATATATGTAGGTTATCCCTCTTGGCTTTGGCAAAAACGCCTCTAGGAGACGCTCTTTAAGCCTTTAAAAAAGCAATCGCATTATCTCTTTTTACCATTTTGATCTTTTTAGCTCTGGCTTTCAGATGTAGTCACACGGAGATAGGGACGCTCCCGCTGAGGCGCGTTCGCTTCTTTGGTCCTCCTCCTTTGACTTTTGAGCTCACTCACATACGCATATGCATACACATATATACACACACGTATCTATCGCCCACGCCTTTTACACACACACACACACACACACACACACACACTGGTGATGTCGAACAGAACGAAACGTGCATTTCCAAAGGCATTTTAGGCGAAAGACTAGCCTGAAATTTGCAGCATTAGGTATCATGCAATTTTTCCTCTGACTAAGTGTTCATCATTTCCTGGATTATTCTCTTCCTCAGAGACAATCTTCGGACTTGCTACTAAGGGAGAAGCAAATGGTTGTGTCATACCTAGTTGGGAACTGATGACATCGGGGAGACAATTGAAGAAGATCGGAAACAGCGGAAGTTCAAGGATAGAGCCCTGCAGATTTTGAACAAATACAAAAAGAAGTGAAAAAAAAAACAAACAGATTTTTTTTTTTTTACAAGAATAAAATAAAAAGAAAAGAAAAAAACTAAGAATTAACAGAAAGAAGAAAAAGAAAAGAAGAAAAGAAAAAAACCTAAACGCATGCCTGTTTAGCACACGATTTATTATGAGTTAGAGTTAGAGGTTGGGGTTGGGGTTAGGGGTTAGGGGTTTACGGTTAGGGTTAGTAATCATGCTCTTTTCAAAGTTCGTGAAAAGTTTGCGCATTAATTATTATTTGTTTTATTTTTAAATTAAAAGAAAAGCTTTATTTTATTGTTTAATTTGCTTTTTTTTAATTTAAACAGAAAGCTTTATTAACCAGTTGTCATTGCTTTCCGACAGTGCGCAGTAATTTACACGAGTAAGATCAGTAAAAGCAGGGAATAAGCCGTTAATTACGCCTCCGCTAGTAAAGTGTTCCGCAGTGAATGCAGTTAAACAAGGCGAGCGAATGAACGAAAACTTCAAAACGGTAGGTTTTATCAAAATTTGGGTTTTATTTTCGAGTTCAGCATATATATTTACACGGAAATATGACATTTTGGCAAAATTATAATAAATTTTCTTTGCGGGGATTAAAAAGAAAATTTACAATTATTTTTAATAAAGTAAATTGTAAAGAAATTTATTTTTTTAATAAAGTAAAAATATTCATTGCTACAGCTCAGAAGAGAAAGCCGAATCGCCAGTTCAATCCTGACATCAAGTACTATGAGCTGTGGTACTCCTCTGGGCATCGTGGCAGAAGACATAAGTAAATTCCAAGGCCATTTTTGACATTACCTGCTTTCATAAAAATAAAAATATTTATCGGTAAAACAGCCTGAGAGTCTATTTTACCGCGACCGGTAAATAAGCCTTAAAAGCAAGTTTTTTCTTTCTTTCTTTCTTTCTTTCTTTCTTTCTTTCTTTCTTTCTTTCTTTCTTTCTATATTAACTTTTCTTTCTTTCTTTTTAATTTCATTATACTGTTAGTTTCTGTCATATAGACTTATTTTTTGTGCTTTTATTTATCTTCTCTTCTCTTCTTTTTCTTTTTTCTCTTAATTTTTAGTTTCTTTTTTATTTTTATTTCATACATTTTGAAAAATTTCTCATATGCTTTGTTGTTTTTTTGTATTTGCTCAAAATACTTTTTCAACAATTTAAAATTTATCTATTTTTCTGTCATTATCTTTCTAAAATAATAAATTAAGTGGATTAAAAAAATGAAATAAAGATTTTTAAAAAATACGTTGAAGTATTTAAAAAAATCTTCATTTCATCTTTTTTAATCCTACTTAATTTATTATTTTTAAAATGTTAATTTCACTTTTATTTCTTCTTTTCTAGCCTTTTCTTTCATCCTATAAGCTTAGTATGGTGGAAGAACACAAGTGTGGCGTATTCACAAAGATCAAACCCGCTAAAGTACTAATGGCCTCTGAGCCTAACTGATTAAGCGTAGAGCCAAGCGGTTAGCTATTTACTAAATATTCTTTGTTAGACAGAAGGCCACTCGGGTGAGTTAACCAGTAAGTAACGATATGTTAAATAGAGCAAATAATGAATGTGGATTCACCCGTAGGTGAGAGAACAGCGTTCAGGTGTATACGACATCCATTCAAAATTATAAACAGAAGTGGATTTCATAGTTTGAACTTCTTGATCTCTAGGCCTAGCTGGCATTAATTTCACTATTTACAAAAACTGATGTCAATATCTGAAGTTTATGTGTTGTTGCAGTTTCAACTGTCGTTTTTAAAAACGAATACTATTTACATCATTCGCACTGTTGCCCTTATCTTTTTGCCATATTCACGACGTTTCGACCGTTGTACGTTAAGACCTTCTTCAGGTGATATACGTTGGACTTTGAACTGAACCCTTTATTTAGTAACGCTTTTTTTTTATATCTAACTCTGCTGTGGCCAGGTATTGAACTCACAACTCTTTGGTCAAATCACTTTACTCAACCAACGCCTTTTATCCACTGGACTAAATAAAGGGTTCGGTTCGAAATTTCAAGGTATATCACCTGAAAAATGTCGGAGCTTACAACGGCCGAAACGTCGTGAATATGGCAATAGAGATGAGCACAACGGATTGAATGATGTAAATAGTGTAAATAGCTACAATATTTAATCTCAGAAACATAAACCGATAACGAATGTGGTGTCTGTGTGTTCGGCAGAATTCCTTTATCTATATCCTGATATTCTTTAGAACGCTAAAAGTTTGAAATAGTCTACAGTGACGTCATGTGTAATGAGTATTGGGAACGAGGCCGCAGCAAAAAGAATGCTATTTTTATTTTTTAATAAAAATTCATTCCATGAAAGATTTCTTCTGTCTAATAATGCTTTCATCGATGGAGTCAGTTATATATATATATATATATATATATATATAAGTGTTTAATAAAATGTAATCACGACAGAGTTCTAAATTATTGACATTTGAAGCCGTAGGGCGAAATGCGTTATCGGATATCAAATACTTTCATGAACGTTTTTTCTAAAGTCAATAACTTATATATATATATATATATATATATATAAGAGAGAGAGAAGATAGATAGATAGATAGATAGATAGATAGATAGATAGATAGATAGATAGATAAAGCGGTGAGGAAGAAACGCAACAAACACCACTTACAATTTTATATCGAAATATAACCATTATTAGTCTAAAGAAGTCGCTTTTAGGGGCGAAACACATAACGTAGAATTTTTTTCATTTTGTCATTCAATTATTCACTATTAGTTTAATATACAGATTTGTGTATTATATATATGCACACACACTCACACACACAAATATATATATTATCATTTTAAAAGTTATTTTTAGTGGATACTCATTTTTGATCACTTCGACGTGGTGTGGTTGGCAAGCTTCTCTCGCTAGATGAAAAGTGAGTTTGATCCTCACTAGGTGCTCCATACTTTCGGCATTGTGTGACATCTAAGCTACTGTGACGCCACCGGTCAGTTCCGGTCACGGCCCCAAATTGTGACCCACTCTAACTCTGGGCTGATTGCAGCACCATCTGTGACGATCTAACCCTTGGCTGGTTCGGATGGAAATCTGGTTTACCACAGAACCATGTGTGACACCAACCCCTTTGGTTGTCTTGGTCGCGGTCGATGTCTGGTTAGATTCGATATCAGCTTTGCCGTTCCCAGTTCGCCTCCAACGTCTGGTTACCGAAGTAGCTGCTTTGATCTTTAGTCTAACCTACCCACGTTGTGATTTGATCATAGGTAGACAAAATCAATCAGGCGTCGGGCCGTAGTGCAAGCTGAATCCGGGGAAAAGGTGATACCGCACAAGTGTATGTAAAAGAAAAATAATGAAATAAACTCAAGAGGTTCAAATGTGATGAAAAAATAACAAGCATCTTTATATCTGTCTGCTGAAACAGGAATGCGTCTTTCTTCCAACCCGCTTTTATGGATTCGTGACACTTTGCGTTTCTTAAGCGGGTCTTGATATCTTAAGTTGTTCTTCAATAAACTGCTTTTTGGTATCTTCAGGTGATATTCATCAAAACTTGCTTTGGTGGTGCAAGTCTAAATCGTTCTTTAAAAAAAATTGCTTTTGGTTTGAAGTCGGAATGTGTGGAAATCTTTCGGTCAGCTCCTGTGAGGCTGGTCTCCGAGCCCAACATCTCTTTGTTGATCGGTCTTCGATCTCCAACCCAACTCTACTCTCTGAACGGACGGGGACGTTCGTTTATATGGACGCCGACCAAAACCGGGTTGGGGCCTGTCGTGGTTTGGGTTCTTCGATAATTCCAAATCCCCTATAAGGATTCTCTTTATCTTCGGACAGGAAAATTTATCACTTCGCGTTTTTGGAAGTCAATTACTTTCTGTTTTAGAGGGGTTCTCCCCCTTCTGTGGGGAGAGGTCTGAGGCGAATTATCCTCCTACACTCTTCCTTTCTCATATTGGTATCTCATACCAATCCCTTCAGTGGGCGACAACAGGTTTCCCTTCTTTCTCATATGTTCACCTTCGCCCATCACTCACGCTACCACAGCCAATGAACGCTCGGCAGCGTTGGTGTGGCTAGACTGGCCTCAGTTTACAATTATCGCCCAAAGAAAAAAATTCTCTTCCCTTTTTTTTTTCTTTCTTTTCTATCGGCCATAATTCTTATGGACCGCGCATCGCGAGATAAAAAATTAAAATTTTTATTTTTACTGGGGTCACCTGGAATTCATTAGCGGAATTTTCGCCGACTCATTAACTATCGCTAGTCAACTATTTAACTGTGTGGTCGACTAAATCTCTTTGTCTTTCTCGTCTCAACATTATCGCATTTTCAGATACCCGTTTTCAGCGACAGAAAGTCTGTCGTTAACAGTTCGAACAGGTAGTAACAATGATTTCCTCTTCTCGGCCCTATCTCCTCATGTCAAGTTCCGGACATACAACAGATGGGTCTCCACGCTGGAAACAAGAACCAAAACCAAATGATATCTCCGAAAGATAATCAATGGCTATTCTTTTTGGATGGTCTCACTGAAATTCCTTCCCTGTCGCATGCTTGACACAGTTTTATCTTTTAGAATTCTGTTTTCCTGGTCGCGTCATGACATTAATTAATTCTGACAGAATCCAAAACCCGCTTCTTTTACGAATTTTCTGTCTTCTGCCAAAAATATCTTTCTTCGTAAATGAAATAAAATCTTTACCCATTTTTCTTTTGTTAAAAAATAATAATGTCGCTCGGTATGTCTTTCGTTATAGCTCTTTCTCGCCTTAAGTATTTTTCGTTTTTAATTCCCATGCTTAATTAGTTAGCCAATTACCATAGCTAAATAGTATCACACTACGTTTAGAAAACAACGACGTGGTGTAATGTTTAGCAAGTTTGTCTCGCTATATCTGTTACTACTGAGTTCGGTTCTCACTAGGTACCCCATCCTGTCGAGCTTGTGCCACATCTAAGCTACATTTAGAAAATCACTATAAACACGCAGATTTCTCGAACGCTTTATATTCAGATCAGTTCTTGAATAATCGGCAAAATCTGTTTTTTTCCCGAAGGCAAAGTTAGCATCTATCATTTGCCGTTTCATCTATTTTCCTGTACGAGAATATCGCAGATAATCTAGGCACTGGAACGAAAGTATTTTTTTTGTTTTCAAATTTTGGTAGGTGACTTTTGGCTTGATCCCTTGCTTGTGTCTTTGCGAAAGACATGAAACTAGAATTCTCTTTCATTTCTGAGCTTGTCGTATATTTCATCATTTTTTGCATCAGGGAGTTTACAGACCTAGAATAAAAAAGGAACGAATGAGACAATAATTTATTGTCTAAAGAACAAGTTGCCTCAAATGGAGAAACACAACTATGTTTTCTATGTGTCTATGGACAAATACAATTTGATTTGTGGTGGCTTATCTGCTAGCTAATCGATATTGCTCCGAAGTCAATCTACCCAAAAGCCATTTGATCTAAAATAGATATAGTTTCTTTTTTAAAATGAACTCAACAGTAATAATTTCATGGTGCGTATTTTAAAAAAGCATCCATGTATTTTTTAGCTTGGTTAAAGGAAGAGAAGCCATGGCAATGGAAGGATAGAATTCTCTCTTTCTATGTTCCATGTAATTTCAAGGCATGGGCGATCATGGTAATCCAGTGATGTAATGGAATCACCTGTCACCCCCATGAGTAACTACACTATAAGGAGTAACTACATATAAGAATCTTTTCCAGCTCTGTCAAACTCTTTGCCTTCGGTTCTTTTTCTTTCAGTTAACTTAGCTAGGGTATGTATGCTCATTGGCCCCTTTTTATTTCTGCCCCTATTTTTCTTTAAGTTTAATTCCCCATCCCCTCTCTCGTTAGGTGGTCAGTGATATCAGTTCGTTGGTGGATGCGGGGCGCCTTTCGTTTCGCGTGAGTGTTTTTTCGTATTTGTTGTTGTGTTTGAATGAGTGCATGTCAGTGTGAGTGCTTGGGATGAATGAATATTTTATACTATTATAGTCCAGCATTGATTTCGGCCAGTGAACTGATGTTTCTGCCACATTTAGTGATTGTGGGGGCTTTATTACTAATATTATTTTCATTAGTTTCTTGTAAATAGTTTTGTATTCATATTTGTAAATACTCATTGGGGCTAGTTTTTAGAATTGTTGTTTTTTTTATTCCCCTCCCAACCACAGACAATGAATTGTAAATATGGGGATTAGTTAGTATTTTCATAGAGACAAAGAGGTATTATGGTGATTGTAGTAAGAAAGGTACGTATGAATGTGTTGTTTTGGTGTAAGAGTTATTGTTTGTGCGATTGGGTCAGCGTTTGTGGCTAGCTAAGTTATAATTAAGACAGAAGAAGACCGTCCTTTCCCCAATCCCCCCTTTGGCCATGTGCCACATTTCTGTATTAAACAGAATAAATATCACTCTTTGATTTTGGGCAGAGAGAAAACGGACGAGGCTATGCCGAAGGGCAGAGACTCTTTCGGGGAGGTAGACAGACCCGATCCCGTTTATGCGGGGTCTACGGAGATTTTTTGGCCGAGCCTACGGGCTCGGGAACCCTAAAATCGGCCTGGTGTCACATGTGACTGCTGGGGCAGTTGATAGATACTGTGTAGCTGGAATCTTTTCCAGCTCTGCTGGTCAAACTCTCTGCCTCCGGGTAGAGAGGATCACCAGACGATGCTATATTGAAGGACAGAGTCTCATCTCGGGAAAAGCTACCCGACCCCGTTTTATACGGGGTATACGGGGAATTTTTAACCGAGCCTACAGGCTCGGATTACCCACATTAAACTCGGCTTGTGCCATATCCTACCTCGTAGGTGTGTGGGTGTGTGGGGGGGGTAAATATCGTCTAGCTGGAATCTGTTCAGTCTTTTGCTGTTGCCTGAAGACTCTACGCCTGTTTGATTGGTAAATTATTCACTTGAAATTTCCTTGTAAGTGTGAGTTTGGTTATGTCTGCTGTTTTGTATTCATTATTCGTACATTGTTTTCTGTGACTTTTTGTGTTTGGTTGTAACCAGTGTTTCCAACCGGTGTCGTGGGAACGTCAACATTATAGCGGAGTCCCAAACTACTGATGTCAGCCCCACTGAAGTAGTCAGGAGAAGCCCCGCCCCCCCAAAAAAAGGGCCCAAGTATTATAAAGGACTAAAAGAGAAATATGGTGATTATATTAACAGAATTGAACTGTTACCGGTGTCAGATCTTATAGAAACGGTGAACACTAAAACTATTTCTCTGTTAACAACCGACGTTAAAACACGCAAACTAATTGACGTTAACATGGAAATTAGGGAGGAGGCTCTTCAGGGCCTCCAAATTGGATCAAAAGTATTGGCTAGAAGAAGCAATGCGATTTGGGACATCTTGCTTGCCTCAGAGGGCGCAGCAAAAAACCTGGCGCGAAGAATACTCGTTATTAAAACAGTAAGGCTCTAGACTGAATATCTGGGAAACAGAAAAAACAAAGTGTGGAGTTCCTATGTACATATCAGAGGATCAATTGGGACATTTCTTTGCCCAGTTTGGCGAGGTGTCTTATGTATTGCCAGTTAAAAGCAAATCAGGAATATCAGCGGGAGACACGGAGGTCTGGGTAACTCTCACACGGAAAAACTTCATGGAGAGTATCAATATACTGATGTGTGGGGGTCGTTCCATTTATGTAGTTGTTGAAGGGCGACGGCCTCTCTGTTAGGCTTGTGGAGCAGCGGGGCATCTCTCCAAAGCATGCCCTGGAAAGAAACAGCCGCAATCTCAGCCACAAAACGCTAAGAAAAACGAAGGGGTGCCAACAAGTCCAAAAGCCGGGAAAGATCCACGTGGACGGACGGAGATCACTAAAAAGGGGGAAAATGGCATCCCCTACCCACCAGGCAGAGCCCAAAGAAACAAAACGAGATCAACATCAAAAGGTTAAGAAGTCCCAATTGTAGCAGGAGAGTCAGCAGAGACAGGGGGAGCGGCAGGAGGATCGCCATCCAAGACAGTATAAATGTCAGGAGGTGGAAATGGAAGAGACACACTCACCTCGGTCTTCGTCCTTGAAAAGAGTGAGAGAGAAAGATGAGGGCGAAAAAGGAGAAATAGGCACACAAAACAAGAGAAACGAACTGGATGACGTAGGGAAGACAAGGTGATAGAGAAACCAATGTCCCAATCAGTCCCTGCTTCGCCAACAAAAAATAAGCATATCATAAGGAGCTTCCCTTATTCAACCTTTAAAGCTGCGCTGTCACCATTTCGCAACACACCACTTTACATCACACCCACTCCCAACACATCTGCAACGGATAACAATCCTCCAAGAAACACTCTTCCAGCCAACACCCTTCCTATCAACACCCCTCCTGCCAATACCTCTCATTAGCTCATCCAACCAAAAAAAAAAAAAAAAACTTGTTTCTCAGGGGGACAAAGTCCTGTCAGGTAGATAGGCAGGCGCTGGAACAGGACCTCTGGCCCCCCAAAAAGAGTTCTTCTCAGACCCTTGTTTAAAATTTCCGCCGTAGATGGGAAGTCTGTGGAAGACCCTTGGAATTTTCCGATGGCCGTAGGTGTAACGACCTGGATACGGGGCACAGGGAGGGACTACCTCTCCGAGGCGAAAGACGCTTTTTCAGAAATCAGAATCCAGGAGACACACTTTGCGAAGTTGATGTTCGTGTGCTGTCTAGCGACTTTGTTGTCTATTCAGCATACGGGGACCAACAGGCGAAAGGTGTTTCCTTGCTGGTTAAACGTACCCTGGGTGCGAGGGTGGATTTTGTCCACGTCGATACGTGGGGGGGGGCGGTTGATCGTTGCTGATATCGACAATAGTTCGTTTCGGGTCGTTGCGGTTTATGCACCCACCGACCAGACGGAGAGTCGCTCGTTTTATCGGCAGTTAGGGCCGTTCCTGGTGGATTCGTCGCACTTAGATGGGGGACTGGAATACCATCCTGGACCCCGATATAGACAGGGGGCGGGGAGCTAGTGGGAGGTCTTTGGATGATCGTAGCCTGGTTGATCTGATTGGCGAGTTCGGTCTCATGTATCTTCAGGACATGGTTCTCCACAGCTTTCTCTCTCATTGTTCTTAGCAATACCTGTTCCTTTACAACACCTCTTTGTGATATTCCTCCTTCCACCCATTTACTCAACATTGTCAAGTGATTCTCTCTCCCTTATGTGCCATATCTCTTCAGGACATGGATGATTATGATTCTCCACAACTTCCTCTATTTTATTGTTCGCAATAATACTTACAACCCCTGTTTGTCTTTGTGCTACCTTATCTAAAATAGATCTAGTTTCTCTTTTAAAATGAGCTCTACACAGTAATAATTTCATAGTGCGTATTTTAAAAAAGCATCCATGCATCCTTTTTAGTTTGGTTAAAGGAAGAGAGGTCTCTAGCAGTTTCCCTCTACTTTTCTTGCTTTAGATGTGCATGCGAGTGTGAAATTCTCCAAGTCTTCTTTCTTCATTATGTCTCAAACAATTTATGTATCATTTTCTGCTTGTAAATAGCAGTTTCTTTGTAGTCCTTATTCTTCGTAAAAGTTTCTCACATACATCCATGGTATACTCAACGTCTCTGTTGCTTAAAGTCTCTTTTTCTTCTTTGAGAAAATTGTCTAGCATTCATTACCATAAAAAAGATTAGACGTTAGCACTTTTTTCTTTGTTTAATGACATTTCGATGAGTAAACTCTGTGTACGTGGTACGACGAGTCTTAGCTATAAATGTCTTAACTGATGGAACGAGAGAATGTAGCTCGTCTGAACATTTGCCATATAAGTATAGAGTTGCGAGAGGTTAGCGGTGTTTCATCTGAGGGATAAATTTTGCATGATGGAAAATAATTAATCAGTCACAAGGCCGCGGAAACGCTTTTGAACACCGACAAATCTGGAAACTGAGGATTGACAGCAATACTCCATTTCTGGTCTATTTTGACTCTTGTAAAATAAATTTTTGGAGCGGTAAAAGGCACCGATAATTCTTCCAGCCTCTTTAGCGATGGATCGTAGGGAATTTTTGGCCGAGCCTTCGGGCTGGGATACCGTACAATAAACTCGGCCTTGTGTCTCATCCAACCGCGTGGCGAGTTTATATCATCACTATTCCTCTATACTCTACTACGGTTTACTGTTCACTCTTCTTGTTTATCGACTATTGCTATACGTTCACTCTCTCTCTATTACTATACGGATTACGATTCTCTTCTGATCATTATACGCATTTCGAACCGAATTTGAATTGACTGAAATCTATTTTCTCCCTATCAGTAAAATCTATAAATTCGTCCATATCTGCCAACACAACATAATTCTCTTTATTAAAAAATCTTTAAAAAAAATAATACTTTTCTGAAACTTTAAAATTTAATTAAACTGTATTGAGACAAATATTATTTCTAGTTTAGAATATCGCAGAAAATTATCTTCATCTTTTTAATTCGGAGAGGTGTTCTTTCGTGTTTATTAACAGCTTGGTATTTATGAAATTTAAGTAAGGGGCACACAATTGAAAAAATACATGAGGGATACAAAGGGAACGCCTTTATATATATATATTTTTTAACAACGCAGTAACCTTAAAAAAATTAAATATTTTAAATAGTTTTAGGTACTTTGGTTTTATAGCCTTACTTAAAAAGATGCTTGTTAAGAAAAATGTTAGAAAAATAACAATAAATTTTAAAATTACTAGAGGCACTTCTGTTATTTTCTAATAATGTCGAGTGTGGAAGTTCATATTTACAAAAATTGACAAGTTTATACACACATAAAGAAACTCTAAATTCTTTTTAAAATATTGGAATTCATTGAATTGTAATGAGCTTTTCCATTTATGATTACTAAATATACCTTTTATTTAATAACGATAGCCTCTAATTGCTACAAAGTAATACAAAATTTTAAAAGATTTAAAACTTTATAATTTATTTTTAGTAAAATTTAAAAAATGAAAACTATTCATGTAAAAATTCATTATTCATCAATTTTGTTTTTTATGAGACAAAAGTGCCCATAATATATTTTATTCATAAAAGCCACTAAAAGATTTTCTAATTAAATCATTTCTTAGTTAGATTATATTTTTTTATTTTACGATTCAGAGCAGATTTAGGTTTTGTCCTGTTTGACAAAATAATAATAAAAAAATAATATTAACGATAAAAATTATCCGAGGACTTGTCCTTATAACAAACATTAAGCACTACAAAAGTTAAAAGAAAATTTCTCAAAATTTCATAAAATTAAATTAGTTGAGGGGTGGGGGGTAAGGTAAGAGACATGAAATATATTTTTATAAAGATTTTCTAAAAAAATAAACATTTAAAAAATAATTTAATACATTTCTGAATAAGTTTCATTAGAATCCAACAATTGTTTGATTTTTGCAAGAATTTCCAAATCAATGTTTTTCACCGTAAGAATGTTTGATTCCGTGTTGGCGCCAGAAAAACAAGATTTTTTAAAGCAGAATTTTCCATGTTCTAAAAAGGATTACAAAATATTTCCATAAAAAGTCCTTTGATTTTTCGTCTTAATCATAACACAAACATTTTAACAATAAAATTTTGTTTTTATTATGTTTTGGGCATTTTTCTAATCATGCATCGTCTTTTTTTTTTAGCGATTTTTGGCTCAACCTACCTTAAATTTAAATTTTGGGGGATTCGATGTAACCCTCACATATATAAGATTTCATCGATAAAAGAATTTAGTCCGAGGTCCTTTCAAAGGATAAAATGTGTAACATATTTTTTTCCATTTTGTTATTCAATTACCCTCTTCGTATATCATATTCCCATCTATCTATCTATGTATCTATGTATCTATCTATCTCAGTTTGTTCATATCTACAACTATCACAATTTATTAATCTATATATATATATATATATATATAACTTGTCAATATTATTTAATGAATATATCAATGAAAAATAAATATACACAATATATATATATGCACCTATATATAGTTACATATCAATTTGTTAATATATCTATCTATCTATCTATCTATCTATCTATCTATCTATTATCTATATCTATCTCAGTTTGTTCATATCTAAAACTATCACAATTTATATATATATATATATATATATATATATATATATATATATATATATGCGTTTGACCCCAAGCAAGGCGGGAAGCCATTAGCATGCAAGGGGTTACAATGAGTTACAAATAGGGTGATAGAGGAAAGGATGAAGAGAAGGATAGGGGATAGAACAAGGCATCTAGAGACGTCGATTGACATTACATTTGAAAATTGAAGATTATAGCTATCAGGGAAAACATTCTACAGTCGAGAGGTGCGAGACATCTATCTATCTACATTTCTAGTTTCGATCTATCTATCGAGATGCCACCCTAGTAGAATGCTTAAATTCATGAATCTATCATCAGTTTGTATTTATAAAAAAAAGACATATCTAAAACGAGATGCCAGATCAGGGCCAATTACATTGCATATCCGTCTCTGGATTTTATCAAGAACCTTCAGACAAACAGAAGGACACCAGACCATATATGGCAGCAATACTCCATGCATGGGTGAATGGTTGATTTGTAGATTTGAAGGAACGTCAGTTCATATTTACATATTTCTCAATTTGTTAATGTCCTCACATCTATCTATCTATCTATCTATCTATCTATCTATCTATCTATCTATCTATCTATTCTTTGTAATTATTCAAAATTTTCTCCGTTCCTATTGGACTCTTATTTCCCTAAAACTAAATACTAACTAACAGTATATATATATATATATATATATATATATATATATATATATATATATATATATATATATATATATATATATACGCATTTATCAATTAATAATTCTTTATTCGTTTCAATCTTCTCTTATTAATGAAATTTTGCCTGTGAAAAATCATTTAAAGTTTATAAACTTACCAAAACTTTTAGCGAACCGCAGACTCCGTGTTTTGGGTTGTAGGTATCATGCGAAAATTTCAGCGCAGCTGTTTATCTAAAAATGTATAAATTGTTTCACTAATATGCGTGTGAAAATGATTGTGAGGATTAGTAGAAGAAAATACGTGCAGATACATATATACTATTCTTGGGTTCTATTATTAATAATAACAAGTTTTTTTTCTGTTATTTTCATCCAGTCAGATCACTCGTTTCAATATCAATTTGTTTTTTAAACTACAAACAATTTTGTTATTATTATTATTATTATTATTATTATTATTATTAGTGAAATCTGCATTTTCTTTTCTGTTTCATTATACTTGAAAAGGTTTTGGAAGAAACAGAATTTTTTGACACTGTATGGATGCTTTCATTGAAAACAACATTATTGTTTTGTTTTTTTTTTATCAAAAGCTGCAGTGTGTGTAAACAAATTGCTTTTGATGTGTATTTCCAAATGAATCGGACCCTTAGTGAGAGCGCCAAAAAATAAGCTCCAACGACATTATTCATTGTTTTAAAATATAGAAAAAAGTATCATTTTAATTGTAATGTTTCATTTTTTTAAACATATATGTTTGGATTTTGCCGGCATTGAATGCTATCTATCTAAATCTGTTCTTTATCTATCTATCTATCTATCTATCTATCTATCTATCTATCTATCTATCTATCTATCTATGTCTCGTCATTATCTATCTATCTATCTATCTATCTATCTATCTATCTATCTGAGTCTTTTCATTCTCTCTTGATTAGGACTTCATCAGAATACGTAGGGAGGAGTAGATGCGATAGGCAACAATAAACTACAGAAGAACTCAAAATTGATCGCCGCATTTAAGCATTGCATTAATATTTAAGCTTACCTTTTTAATAGTTCAACGATAATTTTTCTGTCGTCACTCTATTTAAATACAGTTTGATGTGCGTAGGTCCTTACTTTCCATACAAACATTTATTTATATTTTATGGGTGACTTTCGCTGCATTTCGCAACTAATTTCGATTATTCCTAAATTTATTTCCAAGTTAGAAAAATTGTTACCGTACAAAAAAATTCATCGCAAAAACACGTAAAAAAATCGCCGAAAACAATTGCAGTAATGAAAAACTGAGAATCACAAATTTCAGGATCGTGGGTCTGGATCCTGATCAGAATGTTTTTAATTTGCTCACGGAGTTGGCCTGATTCCAAAAATGGTATGATATGTTGGGCTACGGCAACTAGGAGTAATGTTGAAAAAGTGTGACAGTGTGACACAGTGACACACTGACATTAGCATTTATTATATAGAAGAAGATGAGCTTTTGAAAGTTAGAGAGTTGTATCCCTTTAATTAAAAACTGTGTCACAGTAACACACTGATATTCGCATTTATTATATAGATGCTGCAGCTTTCGTCCCTTTTATCGTTAGAATAAAAATATTTAAAAATAAAAAGGATTTTTTTTAAATTTAATATTAGAAATATTTTCACTCTTCTGTAAATTTTGTTAAACTATTGATGTATTTTTTCAACACAACATTTTGGCTGGTATGTGTATTGAACTTGTTTTAGTTTTTTTTCCCTGAAATTCGTAGATGAAATACGTTTTATTCTTTTGATATTCTAATCTCTTTAATAACTTTGTTGTTTTTAACATTTGAATGAGATGTTCTTATTTTTCAGTTTTCACATATGTTGACTGAATTCATCAACAATTACATATTTTTCTCAGTTTGCTTTTTGTTTTTAAATGCAAGGTTTTCACTCATTTATGTTTTGTCAGATGCTTGTTTTGAGCAGTGAATTTAGAATTTTACAATTTTTTCTTCTTTATGTTCTCAATTTGAAAATCACAGATTAATTGAATCACAGGACTGTGTGTAATGGTCTTGTGCTAATGTGAATAAAGCTGAAGAATATAATGACCAAAACATTTTGCTAAAAGCAAAATACATGAAAAACATACACCACTTTGGAGCTCTTAATAAATGTTGTCTTTTCGTTATCTTTCCTAATTCCTGTACATGTTGGGTATGACGATAAACTACATCCGCATCCTGGGTAAGACGATAAACTACGCCCAACAGCAAGGCCTCTGATCAGGAGGTTTTGAGGAGCGTGAAACCACCTCTTAATTGCTGGTGTTCCTAGGTTCACACTGACCCGGGGTGGTAGCACCATTTAGGGTCCCAGCTATGGGTAAGTAGTTAACCCCCAGACTGGGGTCATGACATTATGAAAGTGTAAAAATAGGTTTTAATCCCAGAAATACTTGTAAAAACTATTACCAGCAATACATTATTACCAGCAATACATTAAAAAAATATTACCAGAAATACATTTTTGAAAAAACAAAAACAAAACAAAAACAACAAAAAAAAAACAGCTATATCTTTTTGAAAAAAAATATTACCAGATATACATCTTTGAAAAAAAATATTACTAGCTACACATTTTTAAAAAAGAAAAATTACCAGCAATACATTTTTGTAAAAACAAAATATTACCAGCTATACATTTAAAAAAAAAAAATTACCATCTATCTATACATTTTTGAAAAATTAAATTACCAGCTATACATTTATGAAAAAAAAAATACCAGCAATAAAATACCATTTCTGAAAAAAAATACCAGCAATAAAAATTTTGTCGGCATTAAATAACACATTGAGGTTGATATGCCGTAAAAACCAAACCAAACCAAACCAAACCAAACCTAATCCTTGTTCTGTCGCCCATTTACTCAAGCTCAAAATAGCTTATGTGTGGTTTTCTACTGTCTCGTTTCCATTCAAAATGCCCAAAATAAGCTGCTTGCGCGTTCAACGATCATAAAATGCACGTGGAAATGAACTTATTGCACCGTTAAATATTCGAGCTTAACAACTTTATCAAAATATTGCAATAGTAACCAAAAGTATGAATGCAGGGCATTATTTCAATAAATAAGGGGGAACAAATGAAAAGATTCAAGATTGACAAATTTCCTCATTTCATTGAAGCAGACGTTAAACACATCAGAGTGTTATCGCCTCTTCTATTTTCTCTTTCTTTCTTTCTTGGAAACCAAATAGCGACTCTGATACGTTTTTTAGGTCTCCCCCACCCGCGTTCAAAACGGAATAGATCATTATTTAGGAGGTATTGTCAGGGCTTGACGTACGAGCTAAGGCACAAATAGAATTATTATTATTATTAGTAGTAGTAGTATTAGTAGTATTGTTGTAGTAGTAGTAATAGATATTATGCAGGATGCAATAGGCAAATTGTCGCCATTTTATATTTTTTATTTCGCGCATGCGCATTGTTTGTTTTTGATTTTGTTGACTGCACAGTATAGTAAGGTGAATTGGGCACCGTATGTGAAAAAAGAGCACTATGACGCAATTCACTCTGCCAGAAATTTGGAAATGGCATGCTGTACTACTTGGCATTTGCACCGGAAGCTCCGATACAAACATTTCAGTGTCTAGGTCTGAAGACATTGAAGAAGATACGGCAGCATGGAAAACTAACTCTGATCGTTCTGATAAGTACAAAAAAAAAAACAACACAAAAAACTACCGTATTTGATAGTAAGGGCCTCAGATCCAACATGTAGGCTTACGTAAAGTGCCTAGATTATTATGTGTAGGGCGCAGTTGAGCGAGAGACCAACAAAACTCCTTGTAACACAAAAGATGAACTGAATGCAAGGTTTATGGCAGCATTCATCAACTTAAACATGGAGACGAGTGGCCGTTCACGATAACTTTCATTTCGTGATTTCATAGGAAAGACTGGATCAGTTCAAAAATGTATCCGAAGACACCGTAACTTTTCAGCTTGTGGAGAAGACCTGTATGCTAAACACTGTCAAAGGCTTTCGTGATGTCCAAAGCTTTTATCTAGTACATGATTCTTTCCGCAATTATCAACAGTTGATCTGGAGAAACGAAAGCCGTATTGACTGTCGGAGAAAAGGCCCTGCGATGAGAGATGCTGAACCAAATCAGCATTGATTAAGGCCTCTAGAAGTTTCCGAAAAAGAGATAGAAGGCTAATAGGCCAATAGTTGGAAGGGTCGGACTGTTTACCAGAGTTCTTAAAAACTGGAACCACAGACGATGACTTCCAGCTAACAGGAAAGCAGGAGGTAGCGCGGCATTTATTATACGGTTTAAAGAGAATAGGAGCTAATTCAGGTGAACACTTCTTAAGGACTATTACAGGGGTGCCATCGGGTTTTGTGGGGATCAAAGTTAGAGATGATAGCAGAAACCATGGAAGGGGTTATATGCATATGACTCAACAGGGAATCAGTTCTAAGTGGGAAGTTAGGCAGGGATACTCCAGATGAGTCAAGAGTAGAGTTTGAGGAGAATTTACGAGCAAAGCAGTTGATGATATCACCTCGAATTGATTGAAGAGGTGAGGAAACCTTTGCACTTATTTAATACCTTATAACAGAGCCTCCAGTAATCACGAGATCCAAAGTTGTTGGAGGCTACGCAGAGTCTCATTCTCTCAGCAAAACTTAGCTTTTTCGAGGAGTTAACTTACATTTATTACGAGCAGTAACGAATAGGCGCCTGTTGTGACGACAGCTGTCACTCTGGTATAGCTGAAAATTGTAGTTCCTGTGTGCTATAGAGGCCGAGCATGCTAGTGTGAACCATGAAGAGGATTGAGGCTTTACCTGGTATTTCCGAGAACGGATGAAAGCGTCCATACCGGCTTTGAACCATGAAGAAACCTCAGTGGCGCAATTTTCAATTGAGAGATTAAAGATGCTAGTACAAGAGGCGTCACAAAGAAAATCCCGAAATGAGTCCCAATCAGCATGCTGGTAACGGAAAGAGGTTTTATGGATAGGGCGTTCCTTTTTAATGTATGATTGGAACGAAATATCAACGGGTACCATAGAGTGTTCCGAGTTACCAAAAGGGCAGTGTTGCGAAGCTTGGCAAGAGCGAGGAGAGGAAATGAGAAATAGATCTAGTAGAGATGCCTGTTGCTCGGTTTTGCTAGGGAAACGAGTAGGGAAGTCCACGATTTGAGTACGGGATTGGGCAATGGAAAAAATTAATGTCTGAATATTGGCAATAGTAGTACCTTTAGAATGCTGCAGCTACGTGTCATGGTGAGTATTAAAATCACGGAAGACAAAGATGTTCGCAGATGGATGATGAGAAAGTGCCTTTTCTATACTGTCAGCTATTATGTTTAATATACTGCAGTCCTGAGAGGAGTGGGGAGCGATAAAGAAAAAGATATATTTTTTCTTAATATTCCATGTGATTAAAGGCAAAAGGGAAACTTATCTTAGCCGATGCGTTTCGTCCTCTGGGTGACTTTATCAAGGCAAATGCAAGGATTTTATTTTGCAACAAGTAGTTAGATACAAGAGCAAAAATGTTATTGCTTTTTCTACATTTTTAAATTAAGAACGCTCATAAATATTCATCAGGTTAAAATCATGGTGAAATCGGAGAGGACTGTCTGATATGCTATAATATAAAGTACATAATAGTCTTTTACAGATTGCTTTTGCCAGTGCCATATGCAGTATCTATCAACTATAGCAATCAGCTGTTTTTTATCGATTGTTCAGGCACGTCAATGTCCTATTTTTTAAAGACCAAATAGCTTTTAACCTAATTTAATTATTATCAAATCAAATGTTAATTTACAGAAATATGAAAAACAAAAATATTTATTAATAACTTCTCTTCTTCTACATGCCGAGTCGCTCCAGGATGTTGGCGATCGTCGCTATCCAAAATTTTCTGTCATTTGCAGCTCTTAATAAATTCTGTCTTTTTGTTATCTCTCATAAACCCTCTTCTGTCATCCATATTCTAAAAATTCGCCAGGTTGGTTATGCTTTGTTTTCTTGTTTCCCTCTTGACAGCATTCTGTCCTGTGAGTCCTCTTTCCTCATTATATACCCAAGATATTTCAACTGTTTTTTTCTGATGTTAAATATAAGCGTCCTTTTTATTTCCATTTTCTATAAAATTTCGTCATTGCTCACATGTTCGGTCCATAATATCCACAGCATCCTTCTGTAGAACCACATTTCTGTTGCTTCAAGTCCTTTCTTCATACTGAGTTGATTGTCCAGCATATAGGAGGACTGATATTACATAAGAGTTTAGCACCCGTTTCTTTGTTTCTAATGACTTTTCCATGTTTTTTTTAATCTTTTGATTATCTTTGGGAAGGCATCTTTTGCTCTCGCAGTGCACCTTCGGATTTCAGTGTCACACGTTCCCCTCCTCTATTAAAATACTTCCCAAATACTTAAATTTTTGTACTTGTTTGATTTTGTTATCTCTAATTTGTAATTTGCATGTTGGGCTGTTTCTTTTGTTGTCCTTCTATATGTCAGTGAATGCTGAACAATCTCCTCAAAGTTGAGGAAGAGACTTGAGGTACCGAAATGTTGTTCTGCAAAAGGATTTGAGGATACTATGAACCAAATATTTAAGCAAAGACGAAGTTTTATTGAATATGGAAATAAAACAGACACTTATAAATAAGATCAGGAAGAGACAGTTAAAATTTCTATGGTACATAAGGAAGAAAGATAGCTTGGGAAATGTGATACTTACAGAACAGATTAACAGCAAGCGGGACAGAAAAAAAAATCAACGCATAACCTACCTGGCGAGCTTGGGTATATGGATGGTGGAACAGGGTTTAGGAGAAATATCGAAAAGACTAAATTTATTAAGCGCTGCAAAGGGTATGAGGGGAAACGGTATATAAAGAAGAATACTTAGAAAGAGACCGTTGAAATTTTTAGGACAAATAATGAGGAAAGAGAACTTTCAGAATTTGACACTCACAGGATATTTTGAAGTTAGGAGGGACAAGAGGAAACATCGAGTACCCTATATAACGAGCTTGTGTAAATGGATGACAGAATAGAGAGTAGAAGCGATGTTAAAAAGGTAAACATTGCTAAGAGCTACAAAGAATAGGACGATTTCGCGAGCCACAATCCGTAACGTCTTGAAGGGACCCGGCATATAAAGAAAAAGTCAACGGGAAAGTCCTAAAGATTATGGCTTATTAGAATATGGTGGCTGTTCCGAGAAGCAGACAAGTTTAGTCAAAAGACTTACTAATATATATAATAAATATCATCAGTCTTATTGACAATATTTTTATCATTTTGTTATTTCTTTATCCATCGAATTTAATTAACCGGCCTACACAAACACACACACACACACACACACACACACACACACACACACACACACACACATATATATATATATATATATATATATATATATATAAAACAACGCGGCATGAATACCCAAAATATTATCTATAAAAATAAAAAAGCAAACTACTTCAAACCAAAAGCATACAGCCATGATGATGGTTGACGACAACCGAAAAAATACTTGCAAAAACACCAAGGGCTTTCAACAATTTAGATCCAAAAACAAAGACACAAGCGAGAAAGCAAGATACAATCGAAATAAAGATTATTAAATGGAAAAGTCCGATAGTCTTTAATAACACATGCTTCAATAAATATATATATATATATATATATATATATATATATATATATATATATATACATAATACCTTACATTGATTGGACAATTCTCATGCCGACGCAATATTCAAGTGCTGGTATTTGGGGTGGGGGTAACACCGGTTTTTTTTAATATTTCTAGTTATCGCGAGATACTTTTTTGTTCGGGGCGGGGGATTATTATTGTTAAAATATTTAAATGAATTGTAGTTTAATTTTGTATTTGAATTTAGGCCCAGAATAATAATTGAAAATAAGTTTAGAAATAAGAATTATAAATTCTAATTTAAAGAGACACTGTTGTCATAAAAAAGTAATAAACAAGAAAAGACGTTTGGAAGTAAAAGAGGTAACTCTATTTTCTTCATGAAAATCAATAAAGTAATTAATAATATTATAAATATTAATATCAGTAAACTAAATAAAAGTAGTGATATCAATAATAACAAAATAAACCGTGATAAAATGAAATTAAAGTACTAATAAAAATAATACCAATAAGACCAATGAAGATAAAATAAAATAGAATAAGATAAAATAAAAGCCATATGGCTTTTATTTTATCTTATAATACGAACATATATAAATAAATAAAGCAAATAAATAAATTATTAAATAAAAATAATAGACGCAGTAGATAAGTAAATAAACTAACACATTTCTAATAGTAAGACTGAAGGTAAAAGAAAAAGACAAAAACAAAACAATAGTTATATATTAAAAATAGTAATGATAACATAATGGAAAAATGGATGAGCAAAAATGTTAAATGCATTACAGTCTAATATTAACAATACTTGCATAGTAAATGTAGTAAAAAGTAAAAATATCAATAAAAATAAATAATATCAATACTAGTATATGTGGCCCCCGGGTCAGGCTAGACTATATTAATCTGGGTCAACGCGTTTGAGTAGAAACTTGGTTCTACGTAGGCAGTTTCTCATTAACTCACTTCTTTTGTTTAACAGATAAGGATTGGTTATATTTTTCAAGATTATTAATTTTTCAGAAAAACATAAGTTACATCTATGGATTTCCCGCTGAAGGTTTTAGCTTTCGTTACTGATTCCCAGGTGATAATTATATATATACATAGATATGCATGTGAATATATGACTTCCAGTATATTCAAAGTAACTATACACAAGAAGTGTAAATATCATACGTACACCTATGATTCACGTATTCATGAAGACATACATCCATCCTATATAAAAGAAATAACAAAATATACAAAATGCATATTACTAATATTATATTAGTATCTGTCTATATTTCTGAGATTATTGAGCATTGTAATTATTTACGGTATTTACATTGTTGAGCATTGTAATTATTTACGGTATTTACATTGTTCGGTCTATTGTCCTCATCTATATTGCCATTTTCACGACGTTTCGGCAGTTGTTCGCTCCGGCCTTCTTCAGGTGATTGGAATTTCGGACTGAACGCTTTATCCCGTCCACCGGAGTAGACTGCTCTAGTTCCACATGCATTTTCCGGATGTCTTAATTATCTCTCTTTAACTCAACTCTCCAGATTTTTGTTCACCAATGTAGGAGCCAAGTATTTAACTCAACTCTTTGTCAGTACAGGACCAATAGCATTGTAGATTTTTCTTTGTATTTTATCAAGAATCTCTAAATATATCACAGAAGCAACAAACCATATGTGGCAGCAATATTCGAACTATGGACGAATGAAAGACTTATAAATATGTAAGACAGATTCTGAAGAGAAAATTGTCTAGCAGAATCTAATGAACCAATTTTACTAGCAGCTGATCTAGCGATTGATTCAATATAATATTTCCACTTCATGTCAGTGAAGAACATTAACCAAAGTGTATCAATTTTCTGGCGGTTAGCATCAGCCATGATGATGGAGACAGAAAGTTTTTTTCGGATGATTAACAGAAAGCAGTTTTGTTTTGAAGGCGTTCAAATAAACAAGCCATTCCTTTCCCCAGTTAACAGTAGATTTTAGGTCACTTTAGAGGTCATCTGCCTGTTTTGCGATATCGAACCGATCAGACTTACCATTGATATATATATATATATATATATATATATATATATAGATATATAGATAGATAATATTAGTGGTCAAAAGAGATGGCAAGACAGGACCATATTTTTGTCAGAGAGTAGGTCATAAGAGGTATGTTGCTTAACCACTTTAACATTGATTAAAGCCTCGAATACAAAAACCGGTAGGAGACTAATATGGCGATAGAGGGGCCAGAAGTTTCCCCGGAGTTCTTAAAAACAGGAACTACTGAGGAGGAAGGAACTGGAGCCACCTCAGGAGAACATTTCTTGCCTTATGTGAGTCTAATTTAGAAATGATTCCCGAGATCAGTGACGCGGTTATGCTCATATCACTTAGTATAGTTTCAATTCTAGGGGAAAATCAGGTGCGGATACTCCAAATGACTTGGGAGAGAATTTCCGAGCAAAGCATTCAACCTTACCTGCTGTATATGTCAGGACTTCGAATTTATTGAATAGAGGCGGGATTGATAATTTGCTGTTGTTCAGCATGCTCTTGCAGAGCCGTCAATAATCTCTCGAACCGAACTTTTTCATTCTATCAGCGAATAGTAACTTTGCTTCTTTGAGGACACGCTTGCACTCATTACGAGCAGACAAAGAGACGTCTGTTGTAATCAGAAGTGTTGCTCTGGTACTATCGGAAGAAATGATTCCTCTGGGCTATAGCGGCCGAGCATATACGTGAGAACCAAGGAGCTGAACGTGATTTAACTTGGCGTTTCCTTGTAAGCATTGATGCCGGCTTTCACCTAGGAGGAGACCTCAGACGTGCATTTTTTAACAGGATGATTAAAAACTTCATTTCAAGGGACGTCATCAGATATGTTACCACCATATACATATATCACAGAAATTTCACGGCAGCACCACTTTTAAGGCCTGAGAATATGTAAGGAACCAAGAACCCCTTCCTAAACAAGAAACAAGGTATAAGCTTTTACACCTGTTCAAGAGAACTGGGAGTAGTATGGACCGGTCGATAGAAAAGTTATATTCCTATTAAAAAAAAGTTGCTCACTTTTAATTTAGTTAAAGCCGAAATATCCATTAGAAATTCAAACAAGAATAAAAAATGGTAGAGATCTACCTCTGAAAGTACTTTAACAGTCCTGGGTTTGACTTCCAGTTATTTCAAAGAATATATATTCAGATAACTTATTTGGAAAGTCGATCTGCAGCCCACAGAAGTTTTTGACCATGCGATGTTTAACTGACATTCTAGTATATTAAGGGAAGAGGGGCTAATAGGTAGTAGGAGGTGTCTGTCCTAGAATCACGAGTGAATATATATATATATATATATATATATATATATATATATATATATATAAGGCATGATTTCAAGCAGTTATTCTTTAAACAAATTTCTTGCAACTGCATTAGAAATTACTTAGTTGGAAGATACTTAGGCTGGAAGTTGAGATTGAAGATTGAAGCAAGGAAAAAAAAAGTTTCTTTTTCTTTTTGTTTTCTTCTCTGTCACTGACACTTGTGGGAAATGGAATTCACACCATATGTTACATCCACATTTTCTTTATAAAATAAAGATATTTTAGAAATAAACTCTATCTCATCTGATTTGTTACACACGCTAAATTTAGTTCAACATGTCCTCATAAGGCAAAGAACTTACAGTGTGCCGAAAAACTAGTTTCTTGTAGAGACGAGTTTTTGTTTTCTTTCATTTTAAGAATGAATTTAGCATTAGAGATATATGACTGAAAACTAAGTTAAATAAATCAATCTTTCCACATAAACACCCTTTTAAAGTGACAGCTGATCCTTTTCTCTCTCATAATATTTTCATTCTCAAGTTTGTTTTAAGTTGAATTTTACTTCTAGTTTTTTCCAGAAAAAAATCTTTCACGATAGCGTCGTCATTTTCCGATTTTTTTAATTTTTACTATTGTTCACCAAAGTAAGATGCAAGAGCCACTCAATGTAGAGGGTTACTAAATGAGATTGTTGCAAGAGCGTATTGAGAGGGCACAAACAGTGTATATGGATGAGGATATGTTTGGTTGACCCTAGATTTGAAGAGGTTTAGATTGAAGTGATCGATTTCTGGATCGATCAATTTCTGAGATCTGAACCAAGGAATGTAGTTCACCTGAAACAATGCAACTATGAAGATGGTTGGATTGATTTGTTTTACGGTTTTCAAAAATATAAAATATAACTTTTATATTAGAGAAAATAATGAATTTACTGATACAAGTCCATAGCTTGGGAAAGAAGTGGTGGATTCATACCTTTACCAATGGCTATTTGCTTGTATGTGAATATAACAAACCCGATTGGAATGGAAACTCGATACTACGATTTCCAATTCAGAGCCGTTATCCATTACACCAGCTGCACATCCAAGCTTACAGCATCTGATATTGATTTTACTGATACAAGTCAGTAGCTGGAGAGAGAATAGGTGGATTCATATATTTTCCAAGGGAATTTGCTTGTAAGTGAATATAACGCACCTGACTGGAATTGAAACTCGGTTCTGCGATTTCTAATTCTGAGCCGTTATCCACTACACCAGCCGCACATCCAAGTTTACAGCACCTGGTAATGCTAAGTGGTCACCCATCTAGTTACTGACAGGATCAACGTTGCTTAACTTCGGGGATCCTATGGGAACCGATATTTCAATGTGGTATAACTGTAAGTCGGGGCATATAATAATCTTTAGAAAATGTAACATGATTTAGTTGTGTAAATCAGCATTGAAACAAAACGTTCTATGATTGAGTATGATTACCACAGACACTTCCAACAGACTTGGAACCAGGCAGGAGTGAAGATTATGTTTTAATTAGGAAAAACAGTCCAAGAAACACGTGTGAGTTGAGATGAAAAGATAACGGCAGTAAGTTACTTCAGTAATCACCGAAGCTGAAGAATTAGATTTTGTCTCTATAAATATATACGAGGGTGGTCTGAAAAGTTCCTAGACTGACTATGAAGGAATGATTCTACAGTTGTGAAATCTTGCATGCATTAATTTCAACTTTTCTTATTAATAGCTGCAGCATTTATTTCCAAGTAAACTGACATCTGACTGTTGGTCAAAAAACGTCATCAACAGCAGATATAACGTTATCACCACTGCCATACAGGTTCCCAGCCAAGTGATTTCCTATTGGGGAATAGAAGAATTCAGAGTGTGATTATCCCGTTCAAAGCCACAGTCACGCCGCACATTAGTCATTGAAACCAAGGCCTTGTGTGCTGGAACATTGTCCTGATGAAACAAGACCCCTTTCGTCAGTTTCCCCGGGCGTTTAATTTTGATAACCTACCGTAACTGTTTCGACATTGTTGCCCTTTTGCAGATAAACACAATGTCTTTTGCATCCGAAAAAACTAAAGCCATAACGTTCCTTGCTAATAAAACGACCTTGACCTTCTTTGGAGCAGATGAGGAGGAGTATTTCCACTGCATGGATTGTCTCTTTGTCTCTGGCTCAAAGTGATGAATCCAACACTCATCCTGGGTTAGGAAATGCTCAAGGAAACCAGCTGGATCTGCCTCAAACAATGTCAGATTTTCCTGTGATGTGATCACTTTTCATCAGGTGTCAGAAGACGTAGCACCCACCGAGGAGTTCATTGTGTAGAATATTCTCAACTCTCTCATGAGATATGCTAACAAGATTGGTTATTTCATTTATTGTTAATCGCCTATTGTTAATCATATGGTAAACAGGTACAATGTTTTTTCTCTATGGTGGCAGTTGCAGCACGTTCAGATATTGTGTCATTTTCAAGACTCTCCTTTCCTCTCCTAAATTCAGCAGCCCACTTTTGCTCTGTTGATAAAGCTTGAACGCAATCTCTTAATGTAGTAACCATGTCAGTATGAATGTCCTTTTCAGTTTGCTAAGCCGATTTTTCTGTGGGTACTCTTTAACACCACGTTGCCAGACTTTGTCAATTTCCAAGAGAACTCGCTACTACTTACTTCTGAAATCTTGTTTGAACAGCCAGATATCAATTTAGCTGAAAAACCAAAAAATGTAGTTATTAATAAGAATCACTCACCGAGTCAGCCCATGAACTTTTCAGCCCACCCTCATATGTCGAATCTGCACTTCGGTGCTTATGTCACCCTTAGTTTTTTTTTTTTTAATAAACTATCTGTAGAATCAACACAAAACCACGTATGTGCTGAGTGGGATTTTTGTAGCACCCCTCACTGACTTAGAAACTTTACAACACCCCTCACTAATTTAGAACCGTTTATCCAGCTTTGATTACAAGTAATGGGTAACTAAATAAGTTTGTCCTATTTTTGTCATTCGATGGCAGTAGGAGTGTTTAGCCTGAACTCATTTCGTTCAAGATTGCATACATTAATCTAATAAATGTTATTGTTAGATTAATTATTATTTCATATATATATATATATATATATATATATATGTGTGTGTGTATGTGTGTGTGTATGTGCATTAAACTTAAATTAAATAATTTTCTAAAAAATTAATTGACGTTGTTTAAAATCCGACATTATTTCTTATTACTATAAACGTTATATTTAGAGGATGCGCGTGCTTAAATAGACATCCTGTGTTTTCCGAACAGTTTCTTACAGTATTTCAAGCAGATATCAATTTACCTGAAAAACCAAAAAATGTAGTTATTAATAAGAATCACTCACCGAGTCAGCCCATGAACTTTTCAGCCCACCCTCATATGTCGAATCTGCACTTCGGTGCTTATGTCACCCTTAATTTTTTTTAGTTGACGTGTACTCGCTTGGGAAATGGAAAGTCTTCTTAATAAACAATTTTGTCTTTTTGGCTGGCATTGAGCCTGTGTCCTCCTTAAATTGGGGATATCAGCTTCAAGCTAGGCGTTATTTAGACTACTTTTTTTTTTTTAAGAAATACAACTCTGCCCTTGGAATCTTTCGAAACCTATAACCTATAGCTTTATTTTTGTATCCGAAATTTCTAAGGATTTTTTATTTATAAACCGACATTCCTTCTTATCTTTTATCTCACTAAATATAACGTTTATCATATCATTATCTATCTATCTATCTATCTATCTATCTATCTATCTATCTATCTATCTATCTATCTATCTATCTGCCTGTGTGTGTGTGTGTTAAAATTACTTAATCTCTTTAAACAGTAGTCTTTTCGAGTTCAAAGAAAAATAATCGTTATTCGTGAAAACATGATATCCGATAATGTTTCCATTGTATTCTTTCTTTTAAGAAACAGAAGAATTAAACATTCCCATCATATATCGCTGTATTTGGTTTGGGTGTATATTGCCCTTGTGTAATGATTAAAAGAAAATGCACAGAGTGATGATAAATACAAAATAAACTTTATATAATACAATATAATAATGCAGAATTATAAGGTGAATGTTGAAGTTCCAAGACTTCAGAGAGAGAGAGAGAGAGAGAGAGAGAGAGAGAGAGAGAGTGTGTGTGTGTGTGTGTGTGTGTGTGTGTGTGTGTGTGTGTGTGTGTGTGTGTGTGTGTCCGGGAGGAAGTAAACATATATATATATATGTATGTGTGTATGTATTCAGCTGTAGTAGCTTCCTGCTTAACCATGTGGGTGAAGAAAGGTATATAGTTTTCGAAATGTAACAGATCAGTTTTGCAGTCTAATGTCCCCAGCGAGTCGCGCAAAATATCGTATTTTACGTATGTTACGATGACCGTAGCATTAGAGAATGTGCAAAATGAATTAATCGATTCTGGTTTAGGCTAATTTTCTGTTTCATTATACACATCTCCAAAGATTCGCTTCGAAAGTGTTGCTTTGATTTCCATTGGCACATTGCCTTATATCCTGGTCGTGAAAGCTATCCGATTGATTGGGCGAAATATGGCTGTGTGGCCTTGTGATTTTGAATATACATCTATTTTTAGAGATGGTGAAATGTTGGTCTCCCTGTTATTATGTGTTTATTTTTTATTTATTTATTTTTCTATCGCTACACGATAACCGTTAATATTTCGTCGTTATTATCTCAAATTTATGTTGATTCAACTCTATCTGGGAATGACTGCAAAACACTTGCCCCTCTCTAATTTATAGACAGAAGCACATAAATGCATGCTGGGATATTTTCCTAGCCATTAAAATAGGCCGTTTCTCAGTTTCATCTGACTCAGTCCCGATCTTTCTAGTTTTGAAGACAAAACGCTACGTTCACTTTTGTTTGTCAAATCCAATTCTTAGTTTGTTAACTTTTTGCCATATTACTGTTGCTTTGCCGTATTACTGTGGATTTGCTTTGTGTTATGGTTCGGTTCCTTGTACCACGGTGATAGTCCAAGGTAGAACCAATAAAGAAGAACTCGAATACGGACATGGAATAACACAGATATATTACAAACAGGAATATATACAGAGAAGTAGAAAAGTGTTAGTACGAACAATCAGGTTTAGTAGTAATTGTCTGAACGTGACTCTGTTTCGGTCTGCCTCTGACTCGACTGACTGACTCCTGACGGACTTTACTCCAGACTTCAGACGGAACTCGCTGCTTCCTCTAGAGGCGCAGTATTTATTACGTATGGAATAGTCCATTATGTTATTATGGGTAACGTCCCATAACACTTTGCATATACTGTTTGCTTGCTTTATATTATTTTTCGCCCTGTTCTTTTCTTTTTATTGCAAACTTTGTCAATTCTGTTTGTTGAACAGTTCTGTTACTTATTTTGCATTTTACCATGGTTACTCACTCTTGGCAGGACACGTTGTTAATTACCATAATTTGACCAGTAAAAATATAGTGACAGTTAATAATCCAATATATAATTCATTAGAAAAACATTACACTGCATCATCCAGCTTTCACCGCTGTTTAAATTTGATTGCTAACACTTCTAGAGTTTTTTCCTCACTTTCTTTTCCTTTCTTATTTATTTCAAATGATATCCCACTAGATGTTCTTCTTGTATAAGGCTCTGCCAATTTGAGAAAAAAATGACAATTAACAATTCTTATTGATAAGCTTAACACATGATGTTTTTTTGTACGAGATGTTCTAGTTTGAAGGGTCTGTCTCACAAGATAGATGTCAGTATTCTTATTCTTTGTGCGTGGGTGTGTGCGATCCCTGAAGTTTATTAAAACCTTACAGACTGATGCCACAAAAATCAAAACAAAACGCCTAACCAAATTACAAAAACATATCATTGAACACTTCCAAAAGCAGGAACTAAAAGAATAGACAGCTAGTGTAATTAGAATAGAAAATAATGATATAACCATATAGATGTTAACGTTCCATACTAACAAAAACAAAAAATTTAGAAGGAAATTCTTATCAATACAAGAAAGAATGAGAATAGAGGATCTGAGATGTCTGTTTTCCCGAAAAAAACTATTTTATAAAAGTCAACCAAACACTAACTCTAAATGTTTTGTTAATGAATGTCGAATCTTTCGACTAATTTCACCATTACTATTACCGTTAAGTAGTTCTGGTTCACGAAAACACTTTATTATACAGGATGCGATAGGTAAATTGTCGCCATTTTGTATTTTTAATTTCGCGCATGCGTGTTGCTTATTTTTTTGATTTTGTCTCCTGCACAATATAATAGGGTCAGTTGGGCAACTTCTGTGAGAAAAAATGCACCATGGCGCAATTCACTCCGCCAGAAATTTGGAAACGGCATGCTGTACTATTTGGCATTCTCGCCGGAAGCTCCAATACTGACATTTCAGAGTGTTTGGGTGTCAATCTGATTCTGAAAAAGTTGGATTTGTCTAATGGTGATTATGAAGATATTTGGAGTGATCACTAGTCGTGGCAACGTTGTGTCTCCATTCATCTTCCCACAGGACCTCAGATTCAACATTGTGGCCTACATCAAGTGCTTTGAGGATGTAGTATTACCCTGGGTCAAGAGGGTGGCTGCAGGAAGACACTATGTCTGACAACAGGACTCTGTACCATGCCACACAAACAGAATAACTCAGTCATGGCTGTCAGACAATTTCTGTGACCACATCATCCTTTACATTTGGTCACCTAGCTCTCTAGACTGCAACACCTTGATTATTATGTGCAGGGAGCAGTTGAGTGAAAGACCAACAAAACTCCACATAAAACAAAAAAAAAGGTAATGATCATGTCAGCATTCATCAACTTAAACAAGGAGACTGTCTAGAAAACTTGCAGGAGATGTTGTTTAGGGGCCATAGTTAAAGCCAATGGGGATTTTATTGAATAAATTTTCTCTTTAGTATTTAAAGATATTTTTGTGTAATTTTGGTAAATATATCTGTTAAAATGATATGCTAGTGCTTGTGTAATTTAGATGACAATTTATCCATCGTGCACTGTATAAGAACCTAAAACTTGGAAATTATAGTAAACTGATTTATTTAAAGACAGAAAACGTAAGGATTCAGAATTTATTCCGTTGAAAATAAACATTCTTTTAACTGTCAAATCATGTCTTACATTTCATTAGAAACTTCTATATATTAGGCAAATTTGGCAACAGATAGCCAAACATTTACAATAAATATTTATTTTTAAAAAGACAGTTAAGCAAAAGGATGGAGAATTTAAAAGAAGATTATATTTTCAAGAAAGAGAACGTCCTAAAAATATATAGAACTGTGTTATATGTTTTTTCTTGGACCCTGAAAAGGAAAGCTGATGAATGTCATAACAGCTGTTTGTACTCACAAGTCTGGCATGTCATGTTGTCTACTCTCAAGTCCTGAAGCCTATCTTGTCTTGCAGGTGTCTACTAGAAGACTGTCCTTGATATGTGCAGTCCAAATTAAGAGGTAATGAATTATCATTTGTTAAATAACTGTAGTTTGATGTGTAGTATTTTTAATATCCAGGGTATCTGATTTAATGGACCTTTAAGAAATCTATTAATGACAAAAATCTATTAAATCTGAATATAACTGTTAAGGCTTTTTACTATTTTTTTTTTTAAATATTTATAAAGCTTTAATACCATGTATAATAAAATGTATTATAAAAATTAAATTATAATAAAAAAATATATACTATTTACTCACTTTTTTGACAATAAAATTCAGGCATTCTTAACCTTTTCTGGCAATGACCTCAAATCTCTTCTAAAATCTATCATTAAAATGGGTCTTCTCTGAAAAATAAACACAACGACAATGGTAGTAGTAATTCTGAATTACTTTATTCTCATACCAACAAGATACAAACACAAAAATACCCTTGACTCTTAGGTCACTCAGCTGTTTATATAACACCAGGGGAGGTAACTTATGTCCTCCAGTGTCTGCCTGTGGAAGTCCTCCATTATCTAATGAGACCTTTGATTTCTACTCTACATTCTCATAAATATGATTGTTTTTAGGTATAATTTAAAAAAAAAAAGTATGGGTTATTACAAAAGAAAAGTGAAAAGTAAATTTCATGATTTGTTTCAAAATATGGCCAGGCCCAAGCACAATTTGTGCCCAGTCTTGGCCATGCCATCAGGTCCATTAAATTCAAAATTTATAAAACTAAGTTTTCTTATGTCGAGGGTTTACTGTATGTTGATTATTGAATATTTCCAATATGAGGCTGGCAAAAAAAAAAAAAAAATTCAAACATTGTGATGTAACAATTTTTTTATACACCTGCCTGCAGAAGAGCAGTTCCAGTTGAAAGGTTTAATGTTACAATTGAATTAATATTTTCAATTTCACATTTATTAAATTATGAGCCATTATCATTTTTTAATATTTGGTTTTAGTTCTTTACTTCCTTAATGCTCATAACTTGACTGCACTGAAATTAATATTTACCAAGTTCACTTTAATATAGTATAAGACTGAATGGGAATAAAATTAAGTAGGAAAGTTGGGAGGGCCTACCTACCATGATGATATTTAGTAAGCTTAGTTTAGCACAGTGCAAGGCCAAATGATTGGAAATGGTTGTAGAAAGATTGTAAAGGGTATTCCAATAACTTGGACTGATTTTAAATGTGAATTAAGTTTAAGCGTTTAATGGTTTTTTTTCTTTTTCTTTCAGATTTGGTGGACATTTAGGTGATATCATTTTTCACACATAATTGCTGATTTAAATAACAGGATCCAGTAGGGAAATAAATAAATTTTTACCAATAGCACTGATTTATTTGCTGCTGACTTGGATGCATCTTAATGAAACACCCTTATATATAAACCGTCTTAATGAAATACCCTTTATTTGTTTAATCTTTTTATTGGGAATGGATTACCATCATTGAAAATATTTACTAAGCTTAGTTTTACAGTACAAGGCCAAATGGCAATAAATTTGTGTAGGAAGATTGTGTAGCATCAATTTTTCACGGGCCTACCTGCTTTGAAGATATTTACTAAGCCTAATTTCACATTGCATAAAGACAACTGGTTGAGGATTTGGAATAAGAAGATTGTGTTGCGCAAAATTTTCAAGTGGGGAAGGAATGCATGCCTCAAAGATATTTGCTAAGCTTAGTTTAGTGCAGCACAAAGCGAAATAGGAGAAAATAGGTCTAGGAAAATTCTGTTGGATCAATTTTCCTAGTGGAGAGGGCCTTTTAGTGCTACAACACAAGACTAAATGGTGAGAAATAGAATTAGAGAGATTGTATTGTTTCAATATTCGAAGTGGGAAGGACCTTTAGTTTTCTACAACACAAAGACAAATGGTGGGAAATGTAGAATAATTGATCTTCACCAATCTTACAAATGGGAAGTTCTTGCCTTAAAAATCAGCATTCAAAATTTTGACTTTTCATATGCTTTGAACACTGAGCACTTTTGGTGAAAGGAAATATTCAACTATCTCTCTCACCAAAAAAGGTTTAATTTATTAAGCATATCTTTTTCTGACACAGATCCACAACTGTAGGGCACCTGGTGAGGTTCATATTGGTCCTATAATGAAATTGTTTGGATTATTATCTTGCTAATCATTATTACATGGCAAGTATCCAGATTTTGGTTGGATTTTGCATTCATACTTATTATAAAGTATATTATTGAATACTGGGATTGCTTCTTGTTGGTGTCAATCTTCAGTTCAGTCAAATATTTTCAGTCAACCAATCTGAGAATTACTTCTATTTACAGTTTACATCAATATTAATTTTCCATGTTTTTTTCTTGCTTAGGTTAAAATTATAAAGTTATTCATTTATTTTATTAGAGGATATAATGTTATCTATTTTCTCTTTTTACCTTCATTTTGTCAGCCATTTTGGTTTGGTAGAGATTAATTATAGAGAACAATGATGCTTCTCATTTCTTGGTTTTACTTTTCACTTTCTTTTCTTCAAAACTTTTTTTAAAAAGATGACTACACTTGGATGAGAGATTTGCTAATAAAATATTTTTCTTTCAATTTCTAATTGTAAAATTTTGATTTGTTGATGCATTAGCTAATAATATTATGTCAATCATTTATGATGATTTATCATAAAGTGCATAGTTTTGCCTCATACTCAAGAGAAATGGCCCCATGCATTTGGCCTTATGCCACATTTAAGCAATGTTTAGAAAAACACCATGCTCAAGAAAAATGGTCAATTTAATTGAAAAAGTAGAAATAAATGGGTGATTGGCAAATAATAAATTCAATGTAAATAAAACTTTTTTGTGATATCAATGAACACTCATTTGATACTTTTGTAATGTCAATGTTGTCATTTTTGCAATGCTCGTTGTACTAGAGACTTTGTAATCGCAGATACAACTACAGTACACCATTGAACAATGCTGATATCAGACACCTTTGAATAATCTCGTACTAATAGTATTTGCTTGATAATACTCGGTCAAATAGTAACCCATGTAGTGATCCGAATAGAGAAATAGTATGGTGAATAGAGTAGAGAATAGTGGTCTGTATAGTAATAGAGGATAGACTAGAAATGGCGATCCGAATAGTGATACAGGAGAAAAAGCAACAATTAGTCACCAAGCTACTTTCTACATATATGTTTCCTCTATGGTCATGTGATCTACTTAATTCAATAATGGGATCGCCTGTGTTTGCTCACTGGTGATCTATGTTCAAACTCAAGTGTCGGCAGTGACACTTTATTCCTATATAATACTTTTCTTATTGTTTACTATGTCTTTTCTTCAGAAATATTAAATATATAAATTAGTTTTAACTTTATTATTGGTTATTTCAATTTATTCTTTCAGTGCATATTCTATTTCATTTTTCTTATTTTACATTTGTTTAATATCATTTACTTATATATATATATATTTTATGTATAAAAGTTAAAATTCATTATTCAACATTCATAAATTTAACATTATTTAAATTATCTTTGTTGATATTTCCTTCTCTTACTTTCTTTTTCATTTGCTATTTCTTTCTCTTACTTTCTTTTTCATTTACTATTTCCTTCTCTTACTTTCTCTTTCATTTGCTATTTCCTTCTCTTACTTTCTTTTTCATTTTTCTCACTTTTTCCCCAATTGTTTTTTTCCAGTTCTCCTTCATCTTTCTCTTGCTCTTAATTTTATTTTAACTTTTTATCCCTCTTTCCATCTTTTTCTGCTTTCACTTTTATTTTAGTTCTCTTGCTATGTGCCATTCCAAGTCAGCCTAACCTTAATGTTTCTTTTTAATAATTGTTTACCCAATACAAAAGTTAAGAGCCACTCAAAGTAGAGTGTTACTGGATAAGGTTGTTTTAATGAACTAACAGACAGAGGTAAGAATTGGAGATTTGGAGGATATATAAGAAACATAACAGTTGACCCAAGACTTGAAGAGGTTACGATTATAACAAATAGGAAATCAATAACACAACCATTTAGTCCTGTCTTGTTATTAAGTCTGATCAGTTTAATAAGGTCAAAATGACCTTCAGTCTGTTGTTAACTCGGTTAAAACATGACTTTTTCATTTTAATGCCTCAAAAACTAAACTGGTCTCCATTAATCATCTGTGATACCATTGCCTTCCATCAGTATGGCTGCTACTAACCTGCAGGAGAGTGACGTATTGTGCTTTCTTGGGCTAACGTTGTTGGCTGACATGAAGTGGAAAGATTATATTGAATCCATTGCTAGATCAGCTGTGCTATGTGAGAAAATTTTTCTCTCCAGAATCAGTCGTACATATTAATAAGTCTACCATGCTTAGAATATTGCTACCACATATAGTCTGGTGCTCCTGCTATTTATTTAAAGCTCCTTGATAAAAATCTAATGAAGAATTTGCAATATTATTGGTCCTGATCTGGCATCTCAGTTTCAATCACTTTCCCACTGCCATAAAATTGTATCCCTGTGCCTTTTCTATAGTTTCATGGTAATTGTTCAGATAAACTATTTGCTATGGTATCAAAACTTTTTGAAATTTAAGCACAGTATAAGACTGGCATCAAGATCTCTTCAATTTACAGCTGAGTTGCCTAGATGTAACCATAAATTCTATGCTAACAGTTTATTTTCTCATACTTCATGCTTGTGGTTATCTAGGTTTTTGGAGGTGGAACTATACGTACACTTTTATGTCATTTGCATAGATATTCAGTAAATATCTGAATATGTTCTTAGGTAGATCATTAATAAAAAGCAGAAAGAAGTTAGAAGCAAGAAGAGAGCCTTGAGGAATGTCTGTATTGATTTATGGACTTCATAAGATTGGCTATTAACAACGATTATCATTCTGATAGGAAGGACTTGATAATTGTGAAAGCACTTCCAAATATGCCATAGCTGGAGAGTTTGTGTAGCAACCCCCTATGTCATACCTTGTCAAAGACCTTTGATATATCTCAGGTGATCACTCTTGTGATGAATTTATTGTCTAGTGCCTTTTTGATTCTGTATGTAATGACAAGACATCAGCAGTGGACATGGAGGAGCAAAATACATATTCTTTTTGGTTCAGATGGCACAATGGCTGAAATATTATGATAGCAACAACAAAGATGAGGACATTAGTCTGAATGTAAATAATCCAAATCGTGATAACTCCTCAACCCAAAAATTCAGATAGACAAAACTTTCTTGTGTTGTCCTGGTCATGAAACTCAGCAACTCTCAGTTGAGCACTTGTGGAATGTGTTGGAGTAACAAGTCCATTCTGCAGAATCTACATGATATAACAACAGCAGTTAAAGGATATGATGTCAGTATACTGGTACCAGACCCCCAAAGAAAACTTTCATGGTCTCATAGAGTTCATGCCTGATCATATGAGGTGTTTTGTAAGAATGTACTGGAGCAAAAGGTTAATTAATGAGGAGCTTATAATGTTTTTGCTCACCAGTATGTGTGTATGCCTGATCTTGTGTGTATATGTATGTGTAAATTCATAACCTTTGAAGGGTAAATTTATCAGTGCTGAGATGTCTCGTTGAAGGCACAGGGATTATATTTCTACTAACGTTTTTTGTGATGGCACTTTGCAAAGTCAACATAAAATCTTCATTTCAAAATAATGTCCTGATTGATAGAACCAGAGAAGGACAGAGCTAAAAAGTCAGTCAAGTTGTATATAATTGCTGCAGAAGATATTTTTTATAGCTTTTTCTTTTTATTGAGTGTCTGTCTCATTAATAATGTCAGTATTAATTCTTAATAAATATATATTGAGGAAGAGAAAATGTATACCCATCCCAACATACATAGAAAGACAGTAATATACTTAAAGATTAACAGTACATGTACATATGCATATTTGTATGCATCTGTCTTTCTCTCCCCATCTGTCTTTCTCTTTCTCTCTCTCTCTCTCTCTCTCTCTCTCTACATATATATATATATATATATATATATATATATATATATAAAATCAATGGATTATTATCCAATATTATTGAATAATAATCAAAATGATATTTTGTTGATACCCAGCTTTGTGAGGACATTCACTTTTTTAAGTGCTGTATTATGTCTACTCATCTAAGCATTCATGAAACTTAATAGAAGAAATGTGCTCTGCATATATATGCATATATATATATATATATATATATATATATATATATATA
>CAHIKZ030001879.1:2617500-2690000 GCA_903632075.3 Acanthosepion pharaonis
TTGCAAAAGCTATATGTATGATGAGCAGGAACTGTACGTCAGTACTCTAGGTATAACAGCCAGGAATTGATATGGCCAACCAGTGCAAAAAATTTCATGCATGCGCAGGAAGAGTGGTGTCATATTTGAGCCAAATGATTTTGCCCAGACAGCATTAGTTTTGGCAGGAAAAAATAAAGTTAGATACTTTTGGAATACACCTTGTATTATTATTATTAGATTGTTAGCATTTGAACAGACTTCTATGATACTTGTTAAGTTTCTTTACAATTGAAATCAATGTATGCTGTCTAGAAATAATCTATGCATTTAATATTAGCAAAACCTACATAAGGCAATAAAAACCTACATAAGGCAATAGTTCCTTGGTCCTCTTCAAAGTACTCCTATTATAGACCCTCATACACCTATCCCAGTGTCCATTGCACTTTTCAAATTCTGGTGTTTTCATTCGAGACTGCAATCATTACATTCTCCTTAATCTCATTTACAGTCTAAAATTACCCTATTTCAATAGCAATAAACAGGAGTCACAGGGAATCAAATCCAGACTGTACCTAGGTAATGTATTTTGAAATAAAAAGTGCACATGTTATGATGTATCACATTACTCAATCATAGTAAATGTGACATTCACGCACTACACAACTTCATTCAATGTTATTTCACTAATGACTGAGTAACCTCACAGGAGAGTATCTGTTCATGCATATATGGTAAGGTTTTTTTTTGATAGTTTGCAAAGTTATATAAGATCCACAAAACTGGACTTTGAGATATTTTAAATGAGTGGACAGGCCACATTTCATAATGATATTTTACTGACAACTGAGTAACCTAATGGGAGAGTATCTGTTCATACATATATGTTAAGGTTCATTCTGGTAGTATCAAAGCCACAAAACTGAACTTTGAGATATTTTAAATGAGTGGACAGGCCACATTTCATAAATAAAATATGCTGAACTTACAATTTATATAACTTTGATAAGAGTCATTAATACTATAGATTTGTTTGTTTTGTTTTATTCTCCTTCATATGGAAAATGGTAGCTTAATGGATTGGTTGAAACATTGTATCAATAACATAAAGAAAAATAAATTCTATAGTTTGAATAAGATTTATATAAATGATACTAGTCAGAATAATATGTGGCATAATTAAAACAGATCTGTCAAAGTAAACATTTTAAAACCTGGGTATTTTGATCTCTAAGTAAAAAAAGGGAGGTTTTACTAAAAAACAGGAAGAAGCAGAAATATTTTAAAACAACCCCAAAATGTTAACTCTAAAACATCATTCTTTTAATTCACAGCAGTTATTCCCAACAGGCACATAATTTTGGACCAACATTAACCCATTTCTGGCCAATGTTTCACTTGTACACAAGCCTTAATTCAGCAAATCATTTATTGAAAAATATTATCTCTGTAATAATTCAACTGAATCATGACCCAAAATGGTGGAATAGTTTTGAAAACAGATGTTGACTGAATAGGAATTAACTTCACTTGGCTACATTTAGTGGAGAAAGCTCAACAATTTATTTACAGGGAGAATCTTTTAAAAACTGGAAAACTTGGCAGAAAGGTAATGTTTAATAGTTAACACTATTTACAAACTAGGAAATTGGATAAAGGTCTCAAAACTGGGAATCTCCTGGCACTGACAGGAGAGTTGACAGGTTTGTGAAAATACTTCATCTTGGAATTCTGATATTCTAGCTGTTAGCCATCAAAAAATATATATAAATAATAAAACCTGGTTTCTTTTCTTAATTTTTTTTTATGTTGTAGTTCATTAAGTTTCTTTTGTATAAAATAATTTCTTATCCTTATTACAGAAAAGAAAAAATATTATTTTTAATTTTTATCTCTGTTTACTTGCTCAAATAAAATATTTCTTTTTCTGAAAATAATCTATACTTTCTCCTTAGTTAAATATTCTTATAATGTCACTGTCAATACAACCAATCACATTGAACATCCTTAAACAGATGGATGTGACAGATAATTTCTAACAGGTGTAAACAATATCACGATTTCTCATTGACAGAGTTTCCTTTATTTTTATGCAGATGACTTGTTAGATAAAAGAATTACCATCAAAGGAGATAAGTTTCTCACTGACTGTTATCACCTCCAACAAAATCTATTTACAAATTACTTATTAAATCTTGATCAGACATCAAGACTATTTAGTATATAGAATTTAAGTAGGGGAAAAATTAAAAGTAACAATATTAACATTTTAAAGTCATATTTTTAAAATACTGTAAGATGATTTTAATATAGATTTTTTAAAAGGCTTTTATATTTTTAATATTCTGTGAAGTGATTGTGTTTGAAGATTTTTGTGCTTAAATATTAAAGTGTAATTTCATAAAGAAATAATCTAACATCAAAGACATTGGTACACAAAAATGAATTCAAAGCATGTTATTCAATTTAAAAAAAGAACATTTAAATTTAAAAATATAAATAATGATATTTACCAAGGTGATGGACGTTAAAGATTTTTTGTTTTTTGTGTTCACAAGTGACTTACATGTTCTGTGAAATAAGTTATTGTTATACCATAATACCTATTCAATTGTTAATGGACTCTTCCACACATAATAAGTAGTAATAGTAGTAGCGGTCGCCAGTTCGGCTGAGTGGTGTTGAGTGAGTCAGTCGATGTTGCACATTGAAGTATCATCCATCACAACTAGATTTGCTGCGTCATTAACTCTTATTTCAAGTTCCTAACGTTTTGTACGTCGAACCTAATTTAGGAAGACTTATTGAAATACAAGCCTCCACTGCGAAAACTACTCTACAACAGTTATTAATAGTTCATTTTTTTCAAAGTTCAATGAAATCACAAGAGCAATTGGTGTAGATATCTCAAAGGCTTTTGAGATGTTATATATGGGATTGCTGCACAAATTCTTCAGGCTTACGGATGCATCACATTGAAACACCCAGTTCTTGTACAATCACCAAAGTTAAATAATGTTGAGTCTGGCAAATACCAAGCTTGGCAATAACTTGAGAAAACCAAGTGCTTGGATGTGCACATGGTGTAATGTATAATGGCTCAGTATTGTTAATTTGAGAGTGAGTTTCAATTCCAGTTTGGTTTATTATATTTACTTGCATGCAAATACCCTTAGGATAGATATGAATCAACTTTTTCTCTCCCTAGTTATGGATTAATTAGTAAGACTTGTTTCAATAAAACCATTATTATCTTCCCCAAAAATGAAATTGTGTACAAAATATTTAGATTTCGGTATTAAATAACCCATAGAGGTGTTGATATGCTGCTAAACAAAAACAACCAACCAACAAGCTCTCCAGTTCTGCCATTTCTGGAAGAGTCTTAATAATTATAATAATTATCAAATTCTTTCTATCAGGTTATTTCATAAAGGTTGTGATGAATGGCTAGTCTCCTGAAGCCCATCATATCAATGTAGGCATCTTTTCAATTATAAACTCTTTCTACTTTTTATTAACACTGTCTAAGAACATTCTTGGATTAGTAAATAACTATGCAAATGATATCATGATGTATAGAAGCATCTCCAAGAATAAAGATAATCTAAATTTGGCAGCAGATCTCTCCTCTGATCTAGCTCTAACAGATCAGTGGGTGAAAACTGGCTTGTAACTTCTTTTATGTGCCGTATCCCTTCAGGACATAGGCAATCATGGCTTTCCATTTCTTCTTGTCCTTTGTAGCTCTCAATAAGTTTTGTCTTTTTGTTATTTCTTCCAGACCCTGTTCTGCCATCCACTTGCTTAGACCCATTAAGTATGTCAAGCATTGCTTTCTCTTGTCCCTCTTTCCCTCTATCCACCCTGTGAGTATCAGATTTTCCAAGCCCTCCTTTCTCATTACACGTCGCAGAAATTTTAGCTGCCCCTTCCTGATGTTAAGTATAAGTTTACCTCTTTGTTTGCATCCTCTCCAAAAGCTCATCATTGCTCACATGTTTGGTCCATGGTGTCCTCAGCATCCTTCTGTAAAACCATACCTGTGTTACCTGTGTTACCTGTGTTCTTTTCTTCATCTCTGAAGAGACTGTCCAAAGATTTGCTGCTGTAAAGGAGGACAGGTATCACATAAGTGCTCTTTACTTTGTTTTCAACGAAATCCTCCTGTCTCATAATATATGGGTTCTGCAGATATACAAAAACAGAAAGCAGCATAAGGCAAGAATGTGTCTTCTCACCAGACTTATTCAACCTGTGTGGCAATTCTGAGAGAATTGGAAAGCCTACCAGGATTCATCATTGGTGACCAAAATTTTAACAACATTGGATATGCAAATGACACAGTTCTGATAGCAGACACAGAAAGGAACTACAAAAGCTCTGATGGAAGGTAGCAAAGGAGAATGAGAAGAAGGGACTAACCATAATCTACAAGAAAATGGAATGCATGGTCATCACTAAATGTGATTTACAGGTCAGGGACACTAAAATCAAGCAGCTGCGGAAATTTAAATATTTGGAAAGTGTTCTGACAGAAGACAGAAAGTGTGACACTGAGATCTGAAAATGTATTGGGATGGCCAAAGACACATTCCAGAAGCTAGACTTTTAAGTTACAAAATTAAGCAAGTATCATTTCATCATCACTGATAAAACCCTGATTTTTCTCCAAGCATGATGAACAGCTTCTCTCTCAGTTACTTTGAACATCTGTTGGGTGTCAGGTTTATCCCAGAACTTGAGTGAACATTTTTTTAATGATTTCACCCTAAGCAAGGCGATAAGAATGCACAAAGCTACAGTGAGTGATTTGATTTGATTTGTTTGTTTAATGTGCATCATCAACACCTTATGGGTCATTTAATGCTGAAATTTAGTTTTCTTAGGAGCTTTGAAGTAATAGAAATATAATATATGTTATTCTGCTTTCACAATTGAAAATGGTAAATGATACTTAGCTTTTCTGCATATACATGTTTGCATGAACATAATTATTAGTGGTAAATGTCATGAAAGAGTTCTTTCATTCTAATTGTTTGATTGATTGATTGATTGTTTAGCTGTATATCAACCTCTGTGGGTTATTTAATGCTGAAATCTAAATATTTTTAATGAAATTTTATGCCTTCAACTACAGATAAAATGTATTGTTGGTCATTTTGTTTTAAAATGTATTGTTGGTAATTCTTAAAACTTGTGATTGATTCATAATCTTACTTATTATAAAACGCAGATGTGTGTGTGTGTAACGTTTATATGTTGGATCGAATTTCCTACATTTTTTAGCCGATTTCAACAAAACTTCACAGGACTACATAAAATTACCTTGTGGTGGTTCTAACGGGACCGAAAATGGGAAAAAATACAGTTGTTTTTTAAGAAAAATCATTTTGAAAACACGATTAAGAGACATCGTGAGAATGAAAGGGGACAACTCACCCACGAAAATGTAAACAAAAGAGCATAGCATGATGAAAAAAATGAACTTGACGAAAACAAAATTTTATCGTCTAATGTTCATATTATTATCAAAGTATTTTGGGGGTATTTTTTTACATTTTTTAATCGTTCCTAGCACGTCTGAAATTTTCGTTAAAAATATTGTTTTTTTTGGTCAAAAAAAGGGCAGATAATCAATCATTTTCAATCATTTTTTTCGATTTGATAAAAAAGATTAAAATCTTACTTTGATATTCTTTTAAAAATCAATTATCATTTTTTCAAAACTGATTTTCATAAAAACAGAAATTATACTGTTTATTTAAAATATTTTGAACCAAGCTTAACTTAGCTTCTGCGCCGAAAAAATGTAATTTGAAAATAAAACAAAGCAGGTCATAACCTTTCGCGTCGCTTGACGATTGACGAAAGGCACATTCATGACGTTTAGATAACTTACGGGAGGAGAATTCTTTCTACGGATGGAAGGAAGTGAAATTATTTAAGTGAACAAATTATTTACCTTGTTACTTTTAAGGAAAACTTTCAGCGCTCTAATTTTTTTTTTTTATTTTTATTTTTTTTTTGTACTTAGCTTTCATTTTTACGTTTACGATGCTTTATGGAAAATATAAAGAAATTAAAAATAAGACTGTTAATAGTGAGATTAAATTTCATAAGAAAAAGGTATCTAATTAATTTAGATGATACTGTTACTTGTAGGTACCCTTCTCAGTTGAAATTGAAAACTCAAATTAACTTTTCCATACATGTTTCGCAAAAGTAAAGGGCTTAACAGCAGAGAACAATGCTGAACTCAAATAATGCAAATAAATTGTATTCTGGTTGGTCTTCCGTACTTGATAATTACTGTCCGACTATAAACACAAAAATTACATTTCTTAATTACCATGGCTAATCTGATTGGTCCAAATTATACAATTTTCAAAGTGCTAGACAATGACAATCTCACACGGACATTTTGAAAGGTTGATGTTGCTTTTAACTAATGTTAAAATATTTTTAAAATTCAATTTAAACATTTTTAAAAATTTTTTTTAAAATTAAAGAAATAAGAAATAATTGTATTAAAAATTCAATTTTCATTGAAAAAATTTTTTGCTTTCAGAAAATATTGTCCATATTCATAAAAACAAATTAAACTAAATAAAAGCATTTGAAACTAAATAATATATTTGTTTTATTGAGTTTTGTATGTTACAATTCACAGCTGATTTTCAGGTACGTTGGCCAAAAAAAATAAAAAAAAAACATGATTTGCATTCTTCAAAGCCTTGTGCTTTTAACTATTGTAATCACTAAAACCGATGGTCTTGAATTTCTAGTTTTTTTTCATAAAATTAGTTATGGGGGTTTTAATAAAATATAAAAAAAATATTTCTGCTATGACTTTAATAAAAAAAACATATTTATAATAATTTCGATCATCTGTGAATAGTTTCTGAAAGTTTCATTAACATCTGACAATTATTTTTATTTTTGCAAGTGTAAATACAAAAAAACGCGCTAAAAATTATCTATGTTATTTACTACCCCTTGTTGCGACAAAGAGAAACAAGGTTTTTTAAATCAAAATTTAGAATATTCTAAAAAAGATGGAAAAATTTTAAAAAAAAAATTAAAAAAATTTAGTCTATCCTCTTCATAAAAAACATAAGCATTTTGACGATAAAATTTTGTTTTCATAAACTTTGGCGTCTTTTTCATCAGACTATGCTCTATGTTTTAGCGATTCCGTGGAGTGACTTAGGTTAAAAAAAAACCCAGGTTGTTTTGTGTGTGTGTGTGTGTGTGTGTGTGTGTGTGTGTGTGTTCCTTTATATATGGGATCGGATTTTCTTACATTTTTCAGCCGATAAAACAAACATCCACTTTTTTTTTTTTTTGGCAGGTAGTATTTATTGTCTTGCACACTTTTTTTTTTTTATTTACATTCAGAATTTACATTCAAGACAATTGTTTATAAAAATTCCATTCACCAATCGATAGACTCATAACGATTGTAAACAATGTTTTGGTTTGAATTTGACCAATTCGTAAAAAAAAACAAAAAAAAAAACTAATTAAGACATGCGTGTCCGTCAACCTTAAACAATAATCTTTGTCAATTTTATTTTTCAGTCTTTATGATGGTCGATACTTGATCTACTGCTAGTTGTTAATATTTTTGAAAACAGATTATTTTCATATCTTATGTGTGGATCTACTTGCATAGAGATGAGTTTTTAACATGTATATTTACATTCTTGAAGTGGAAATATTTGTGTGAGCTCTTATGCATGTCACTACAATACAATGGACTAAGACTTAGTATCACGTTTTATGTGACTAATCAAAGCTAAAGTATTGATTTGTGGTCAAAATCAAAGTTTTGGTAGTTAAAGAGAGATTCAGTAAAGTTGAAATAAAAGTGTTTGGTGAAGTAATCCAGTGACTTGACCCAAAGAGTTGTGAGTTCAATACCTGGCCACAGAAGAGGTGAACAAAAACTTGGAGAGTTACTAAAGGGGAATAACTGAAACTGAGATATCCAGAAAAGGCATGGTATATGAAACTAGAACAATCTAATCTGGTGGATGAAATAAAGAGTTCAGTTTGAAATTCCAACATATATCACCTGAAGATGGCTGGAGCATACAATGGCTGAAACACTATGAGTATAACAATAAAGATGGGGACAACAGTCTAAACTATGTAAATTGTGTAAATAAATTTAAAATGAAAACTTAAAATATTCTTATGGCAATTTCAACATTAAGATTTTAATTTTTTCAATATTTTTTCAAGACTGTCAAGAAGACAAAATATATGATTGTTAGCAAGAACATCCCAAGACACAAACAATGAATTGAAGATGCTAAAATCTAGCATGTACAAAAACTTAGCATGTACAAATATCTGGGAAATGTTTAACTGAGAATGGAAAATGTAACATGAAAATCCAGCGGTTTATTGGAATAGTGAAAGATGCCTTTCAAAAGCTGAACAAAGTATTAAGAAACAGGATTATTTCATTAGAAACAAAGAGGAATGTACTAAACTGTTATGAGTCAACAGAAATGTAGTTCTACAGAAGGATGCTGAGAATACAATGGGCTGAACATGTGATTAATGAAATTTTTAATGAAAATAGAAGCAAAAAGGATGTTTATACTTAGAATCAGATTGAGAGTGTTGAAATTTATAGGACACATGGTGAGGAGAGAGGGATGAAAGAATTTGACACTTATGGGACATATTGACGTTAAGAGGGATGGAGAGAAACAGCAAGTAACCTTCACAGCTTGTGTAAATTGATGGCAGAACAGCAACTAGGAGTGATGGTGAAAAGACAAATGTTACTAAAAGCCACAAAGGATAGAATGTTGTAGAGAGTCATGATGGCCCACATCTTGAAGAATTACATCACATAGAAAAAGAATTTTGCTTTGCACATTTTTTATAAATCTAATCTTAAATAAGCTGATAAAGTCTAAGCTGGAGTCAGCCATATTTGAGGCTTTTGCCATAATTCAAGAGGAAAAACATTGTATGTATTTGTGTAAGAAAACAATATATAAATTTTTATATATCAAGAACAATTTTAGGGGAAAAACTATGAAATAAAATGAAAAAAAAGGTTTTGTGTGATGTGATTCCTCCTTTAGGATTTCATTAGACTATGATATTTATTTTGAACCCAACTAATTAAAATATATTGTTCTACCCAACAATTCTATCACATCTACAAAGGAAAAGAATTTATCTAATCTTAACATAAAAATTATTACAACTTCTTTTAAAACAATTAAAGATTTAATTAACCAAAATAAAATAATAAACTTGAAGAAGGAATTTACACCATCACCTGTAATAATTGCCATAAGGAATACTTTGGTGAAACCTCAAGGAATTTACATAAAAAGATTATATGAACACAAATATTTTTACAAAACAATACACTCAATGCATTAGTTGCTCACCAGAATGAGTTTGAACATAATTTTGTTTTAAAAAATGCTACTCTAATTAAAAGAGAAAGTAATTTACTCAATTGAAAATATATAGAAAGTGCTTTAATCACTAGATCATCGACAGTAAATTCATGTCCAGGTTCTTATAAAATTTCACCTTTTTTGGCAGATCTTAATTATTATCACAATAGAAAAAGAATATATAATTGGTTAGACTAAATAACTAAAACATATATTTAAAATAAAGAAAAATTCAATCTAAATTAAAAAAGAATATTTTATTTTAAATTTTTCAGCATCCTCTTTCCTTTGTGTGCATGTGTAGTCATATCAACATGAAGGTCACTTTGGTCTGATGAAGTCATGAAGGACAAAACACTTTAAACAAAAATTTTTTCCACTTTGTCATATATGTTGATGTATAATAGAAAGCTCAGAAGATAATACTCAGTGATAAAATAGAGTAAACATGAACGGACAGTGAAAGAATAAAGAGGTCAAGGTCAAAGTTTTGATAAGACTCCTGATAAAAATCATAGGATCACTATAGTTAACCAACACTGATTTTACAAAATGGGGCAAGTAAAAAATCACAGATATAACATATAATAATTTTTGCTTAAAGGTTGAACATTTTGGCTTCATGAAATATATTTTAAACCAAAGTATACTTTCATTGTAATTGTTCTGATGAACTTTCCTCTGTGGTGCCTAGATTATATGAATTTAAGCACAGTACTAGACTGGCGACAAGGTCTCATCATTTTACTATTGAAATGACTAGATATAACTGTTAGTTCTATGCTAACAGTTTCTTTTCGTGTATTCTTACTTGTAGAACTCTCTTCTTGCTTCCTGCTTTCCAGTCAAATTTGATCTTCAAAAACTCCTTGAGTTGGGCAGTGTGAACTTGCACTGGGTGGAAATGGACAAGCAATAACTGAATAGTATGAAATAGAATAAGGATTACATGATATCCCTAGACATGATCAGTGAAATGAGAACAATCTACCCCAGAAATTAAATAAAGGATTCAGTTCAGAATTTCCTCCTAGATCAATATAAACCTGAGGAAGCCTGGAAGGCAAAATGGCTGAAATGTGATAACAACAAAGATGGGGACAACAGTCTGAATATAAAGAGAGTAATTAAAGATAACTCCTCATCCCAGAAATTCAGACAAAAATATTTTAAAGGCTGTGTAAATTTTATTTTTCTCTATAATTTATAAGTTAATTAATTTTTTTTTGGTATCCACTCAATAAAAATATTGTATCTTAATAATAATTTTTGATTAAAAAAAGGCTTTTATTTTGACTGAAACTGATGCATTAATAGAATCTGTTTTAATAATGTGACCGCTGTAATTTGAATCTGTGTAATTTGTTCATTTTACTACATTTTAAGGCTTATGGCTACATTATGTTGAAACACCAGTTCATGTACGATCACTGATGTAAACAATATCGAGCCTGGTCAGTAGATATATTGGTGACTGCTTGAGAATACCAGGTACTACAAGGTTGGATGTGTGGGTGGTGTAATTGATAATGGCTCTGACTTGCTCTGACTTGTTAATCAGAGAGCCAAGTTCCAATTCCTGTTGGGTTTGTTATATTCACTTATGTGCAAATACCTTTGGAAAAGTGTATGAATCTGTAGAGAACATTTTGTCCTCTACAGTTTGTTTTGACTACTCCCAAGTAGCAAAGCCTTTAACTACAGAAATATGAATAAACACAAACATGGATTTATAGAAAAGACAATAACAACTATTTATTAGGTGGAACACTGGCATTGTGCTAAAGAAAACGGATGAGTTTCTGTTAGAGCAATTTGTTCACTGTGAGAATGACAAACATTAGTCACAAGTCACACATGTAACCTTTTGGGAGCATATTTTTTTAGTTTGTGAACCTCATATGTAGAAATAAATCCAATTATCTATCTTTACTTTTCATATCAAATTCCTCATCCAGAAGTAGTGAGTGGAATTTGTGTGCAGATGTATCATTCGTGATCTGTCGATGTGGTTGCTTTCTACATCTGTTGCTATCAGTCTAAATGCTAATTTTCCTCTGCTTATATTGGTAGAGATAAACTTAAATTTTTATTCACAGACACTACAAATGACATTTTATAATTTGCAATTCTTAAAGAAATACCAGCTCATATGCAAATTACTCTCCAGGTAAACCCATTAGTGCCGACTGTCTCAAAAAAGTGATGGTGAGCATTTATAAGTTAGAGGTAGAAACTTATAATTAAAATCATATATATATATATGTATGTATGTATGTATGTGTGTGTGTGTGTGTGTGTGTGTGTGTGTGTGTGTGTGTGTGTCATCTGGTTCATATTCCTCCCTGGTCTTTTGAACAGGAGTAGAGGATTATCACTTGTTTCCTGTTTAGGATTCAGTTTCCAGTTCCTTCTAAAGTCTACTTCAACTCTATACTTCTGAACTCTGAAATCTTGTACTTTCTTATGTTAATACAACTCCAAGCAGTAATCCTACCAAATTTTAATTTATATAGACTTTTAAAATTTTTCTTCAGAATCCCTACAAATACCATATTTTTCAGTTTAATTTAAGACAAAAATTATGGAATTAATATTAAGGGAAAATTAGGAAACCATCTTATAATTTGCATTTCTTAAAGAAATACCAGCTCATGCAAATTAGTCTCCAGGTTAACCCATTAGTGCCCACTGTCTCAAAAAAGTGATGGTGAGCATTAATTAAGTTAGAAGTTGTATATATACATATTATAATATATGATTAGTACCAGGTTATTAGGTTATATATATATTATTATATATAATTAGTACCAGATTTTTATGAACTACAAATTAATACCAGATTTTTAAAAAATATGCTTGGTAATCATGGCATATTTCAGAAGGATGTTAGAATAATCCAGAACCTATATTGGCAGCAAACTGCCTGCATATGGATAGAAAATGAATTCAGTAAATATGCAAGAATAGAAAGGGGTGTAAGTCAAGGATGTATCTTTTCACTGGACCTATTCAACCTATACAATGAGGCGATTCTGAGAGAATTAGAAGTTCTACCAGGATTCATTATTATCAGTGTTAAGGGGTCCACCCCTTTTTCATACAAGTGGACTCGTCCAGTGTGTACTTGTACTGCTGTCGGTGAATACCCGACAGTCAGACAGTCAGAGTCAGACAGTGATGGTGATACAGTGAGTGTGTGAGGTAACCGCTTTGTAAGAGTTACAGTTGTGAGCACGTAGACTCAGAAGGAAGTCATACTTCGATACTGAATTTCCCAGACTGTATATATATATTATTATTGCTACTAACTGCATTTCTGGATCTACTAACTGTATTACCAATTGTATTATTACGTCAATACATTTATTTGCTATATTTCATTCCTGCATTTGTCATTCATTTGAGACCGGATTTCCTCCCGGAATCCACAACAATCAGCCACAGCCATAACAACATATGCAGATGGTACAGTATTGATAGCAGACACAGAAAGAAAACTACAAAAACTCCTACAGAAGGTAGGGAAGGAAAGTGAGAAAAAAGAACTAAACATCAATTGCAAGAAGATAGAATGCATGTTTGTTAGCAAAAGGAAGAGCCCAACATACAAATTACACATTGGACATAACAGAATCAAATTGGACATAACAGAATCAAATTGGACATAACGGAATCAAAAAAGTACAACAATTTAAGCATCTGTCAAGTGTTTTAACAGAAGATGAAATGTGCTACACTGAAATTCAAAAACGCATTGAGATAGTGAAAGATGTCTTCCAAAAGCTAAGCATAGTTTTAAGAAACAGGAACATTTTGTTAGAAACAAAGAGAAGATTACTGAACTGTTATATAATATCAGTCATCCTATATAGCAGTGAATGCTGGGAAATCTCACAGATGAAGAAGAGACTTGAATCCACAGAAATGTGATGTTACAGATGGATGCTGGGAATACCATAGACCAAACTTGTGAACAATAACAAAATTTTAGAGAAAACAGAAACAAAAAGTACACATATACTTAACACCAGAAAGAAACAATTGACATTTTTATGGTACATAATGAGGAAAGAGGGCTTGGAAAATTTGATACTCACAGGACATATTGACGGTAAGAGTGGTAGAAGACAACAAGGCATAACCTGTCTAGTGTGTTAGAGGAAATGGATGGCAGAACTGGGTTTAGTAGAGATAACAAAAAAGATGAAATTTTTATGAGCTACAAAGGACAAGAAATTGTGGAGATCCATGATCATCAATGTCATGGCCCATAGAAAAAGTAGAAGATAATTATTACCAGATTTTTATCTTAATCTTTACAGCTAATACCAGATCTTATTGTGGTTTAAGGAGAGCACTTGCAGACTATAACTAGCTCATGGAATTGGTTAATTAAATTGAAACATAGCTTCAACAAGAGAGATGTTATTTGAAATAATAAAGAGAATTATAAAATTCCTTTGAGAAGGAAATCCTAAAATGGCAGACAATGTTGGTTGTTCCCAGTCAAAGTAAATGACCAGGGGAAACTCTATTCATTAGCATAACAGCCAATGTACATTGATTTTGGATACTTTTCTCATTTCAACAATAGAAAATAGATATGGTGATGATGAAGTTATTTTTTCAGGCTGATAAATCATCTTCCTATTGAGTAAAGAGTTTTACAACTTTTCCTCAGGAAAAAAATAAATGTCAGCTTAAGAGCATGGTCTGTGAAAAGTTCATATCTTAATAAGACTGAAAATTTATGATGGAAATTTAAAAAAAAGTTTAATGACAAGGTCCCATAATGCAAAACTGATATGTCAACTGATATCTGAAAAAGTTGGAACCAGCCTGATGAAGAATATAGAATTTCATTAGTGAAGTCCATACCTCAAATAATCTAGGCCATCATAAAAACCTGAGGGGAAGCTACAACCTGAGGAAGAACTACAAATTATTGATTGTGATTTTTTTCTTGATAATTCTATAATATTTTCAACTATTTGATTTGAAGAAGCAACAAATTATTAATTGTGATTTTTTTCTTAATAATACTATAATTTTACATCTGTTTAATCTGGAAGAGCAACACATTATTTGTGATTTTTTCTTAATAATTTTATATTTTTTTCCCTTGTTTAATCTGGAGGAGCAACAAATTATTAATTGTGATTTTTTCTTAATAATTCTAAATTTTTTTTTCATCTGTTTGATCTGGAGCTGCTACAAATTATTGTGATTTTTTTCTTAATAATTCTATAATTTTTACATCTGTTTGATCAGGAAAAACAACAAATTATTAATTGTGATTTTTCTTAATAATATGCTATTTCAACTGTTTGGTCTGTAAAAATTATCCCCTTCATTAAAATAATTACATTTAATTTGTTTGAGATACTCTTCATGAAACCAAAATGTTCAGTTGTTAAACAAATAATTACTGTGAACAGTTCATTTGCTATGTAAAGAAAAATGGCTGAATATATTCTAAGAGTCATGATTTTCATAGTTCCATAGTTTTTCTAAAGCTTTATATTTTTTCAATAATCTTACCACTAATAAATACTTGTAACAGTTGATTGTCAGTCATATCTATACTGCACCTTTGACAATAGATTATCTTTTGAATATTAAGCAAATAATCCACTTTGCATATGGCCATAATCCACTGTTGATGATTTAACTATTCAGGACCTCATAATCTGAATTAATCCTGTCATTTTATTAAACTTGTCATTTAAATGTATGCTTATTAATTTGTGTGGTTGTGACATTATACTCAATTACTTACATGTCATTTTTCTCTCTATATATTCGTTTTACAGAAATAGAATGGAGTGAAGATACATGGGCCAATATTAGCTACCTGAAATTTTCTGATGACATCGACAGCTTCAACTAATACCTTTTTTTTAATCATTTCACCTCAAGCAAGTATTAAAGCCACTAAAACACAATGGGAATTTTGAGTGTGAAAGAATAAGAAAAAGAGAAATATTATTAAGGAGTGAGAACAATAAAAGGAGAGTAATCAAGAAGATAGTAGATAGCAATTGACATTGTATATAAATTTTTGAAGATCAAAGTTAGCTGGAAAGCATAGAGCCAGAAAAGAGTTTCATAAACAAGTAGTATAAGAGAAGAAACTATCAGCATAGAACTTACAGTTGCATCTAGACAATTCAGCTGTAAATTGATGAGACTTTATTGCCAATCTAGTACTGCACTTAAATTCATTAAGTCTAGGTACCATAGCGAAAAGCTCATCCAAACAGTTACCATGATAGTATTTGTAGAAGCTACCTTATGGCAGTTGGAAAGTGACTGAAGCTGAGATGCAGAGGTCAGTGCATAAAACTGGAGGAAAACTTGGATAAGATAGATACTAACAAGAAGAAAGCTGGTTCAAAGATTAAACATGGAAAAGTCAGAGCATGTAGCATTAAACTTCTATGTTTCAATATTACTATCAATGACAAAATAGTCAAAACAGTCAATAATTCATGTACACAATGTCCTTTTTATGGAGTAGAGATATGGACACTGAAGAAGGCCAATATCTAGCACCTTGTTGCATTTGAATTATACTGCTACTACCATATACTAAATGTCAGGTGATTCCATCAGATCCAAATTGTAATCCAGAACCATCTCACTTCTGTTAGAAGTACCTCTCCCTAGTTGACCTCTATTACTTCCTAACTCTGGCCATGCTGGGCCATGTGGGCTAAGGTATTGGACTAGACTGTCAATTGTTGGCCACCCTATAGGTCTTTTCCATTGCCTTGGTATCTACTCTGATAGTCCACCTGTTGTCTCTGAGATGATAGACATGACCAGACCATCTTCATCATCTCAATTATGTCCTTCATTCCAGTCTGATGTCAAATACAGGTGTTTCTCTTCCTGTCATGTAAGGTGATCTACCAGATATGAAATGATAAAATTGGTGACTGAATTTGGAATTTAAGCCATCATCCAAAGAATGCTGGACCGCTTTAGACATATTTGCCAGACGGAAAACTCAATGCTGGTGAAGATAGCAGTCTTTGGAATCATGGATGGCAAAAACAAAAGCAGCAGGATAAGATTGTGTGGGATAGACAACATTGTTCATTGGTGTAACATAGAAATAACTGAACTAACTAGAGATGCCAATGATAAAGAACACTGTGGAGTGATTATTCACAATGTTGTTGACAACTATAAGCATTGTGATCAAGGAAATTAGATAAAAGTATATAAATTCTCTTCATGTGCTGTAACTATTGTATGTATATGTGGAGAATTTTAAAAAATTCCTCTATTTGTAAGGGTGAATTTCAAAGAAAAAATGCCTACTCACCCACCCCATTATCTGTGTGTGCAACTGACTTTTTTTTTATTTATTCATTTCAGCCCAAACAGAGCAATAAAGCCATTAAGATGCAAAGAGTGTGAAAAATATGAGAAACAAAAACATTATTAAGGGGTGAGAACAATAAAGGAAGCAGGAATTAAGAAGATAGAAAATAACGATTAATATTGCATTTAAATTTATGAAAATCAAATTAGACTGCAAAACAAGAAGCTGGAAGAGTGGAAGCTATGTTATAGTGGTGGGAAAATGTCTGAAGCCAAGATGCCAGATCAGGACCAAAAACATTACAGATTCTTTTTTGGATTTCATCAAGAATCTCTAAATACATAGCAAGAGCACCAGGCCAGATGTGACAGCAATACTCAATGCATCGATGAATGGTAAACTTATAAACATATAAGATAGCTTAAAAACATGTAAGGTAGATTCTGGTGAGAAAAATTGTCTAGCATGACAGTGTAAACCAACTTTCCTAGTACTAGACCTAGCAATTGATATGATATAATGTTAATGGAATTGATTTCCACTTCATGTTACTGGAAAATGTTAGCTCAAGAAGTTTCAATGATTCACTCTCCTGGAGGTTATCATCAGCTATACTGATAGAAGGCAATTATATAAATACAGGCATAAAAGCTTCTTTTTCTTTCAGTAAAGAACTGGGAGAATTGTTGAGAAAGACTACATCATTAATGTGGAGATTTGATCCATACTCAGAGCTATTTGATGTGTTTAGAATTTATTAATTCCACATTTTGAATTTTTATGAGGCATTCAGAATGTGTGACACCATTACTCTCATGCTAATTCCAGGTGAATAAGATGAAAATATAATTGACACTTAAATTTTTAAGCAATATGTATTATTTTAGCAACTGACTTGTGCCATAAGTTCTTGGATTGTCTGGTCTTTACTTTGAAAGATCTCTTACAATGAAATGATTAGTTTTGAAAGATTTTTGGAGGGGGAGAAACCTAAAGGAAAATTAGCTGGGTATTTGTAAAATAAAAAATAAAAAAAATAGGTACATTTGACTCATATTTTCTTTCATCATAATTTTAGTAAAAAATTGATAATGGTTGATAATAAAAAATAAAAATCATAATAAAAATACTTGTTTAACCTTTAAATTATAAAAGAGCAAATAAGTGACTTGTTACTTATAAGCCGTCTAAAATAATGAAAATTCATTAGGAAAATTAATTATCTGTTTGGCATTTATATTTTTTGAGCTTCATCAAAAAAATTCTGTCTTTTTGGTTACTAGCAAAAAAAAATTTCAAAAACAACTGAGAAAGAGAGTATGTGGACACAGGAATTTACACTTCATAGTGACTGTCAGTTTCATGCCTATTTAGAAACACTCATTTCCAGATAGAGCACTCTTCTATCATAAATATAGTAAATTTTAAACAAGATATATATATATATATATATATTTATTTCTGAAGAATTAATGGATTGATTCAGCATTTTTATTGCTTTAAAGGTTATTATAATGGATACTTCATTTTTGAAATATGTGCCTTATTTCTATTTATTAAACAGTGTATATATATATATATATATATATATATATATTCATGATAAAAATATAGTTTTAAGGTATGCTATATTTATGGGTAAGAGTGTGCTCATTATCAGTGATAGAGTGTATGAAAATATAAAAGTGGACACTGAGGTCAACACCATGTTGTGACAGTCGTTTTCATACTTCAACAAACCATTGCCATTTAGTGTTGATCTCAGTGTCCACTTCTGTATATATATATATATACACACACATATATATATATATATATATATATATATATATATAGAGAGAGAGAGAGAGGGGGGGGAGAGATAAAGTAAGGATATAAGCTATATTTAAAGCAGTATTAAATGCTCTTACCTCATATTAGGTTGAGTCATAAGTAATTTCATTTTAGGAAACCAATTGTTATATTTTAAAGAATAAAGTTGATAAACTAATATGTAATTTTTTTATGAACTCAACCTAATAAATATAGCAAATTTTAGACAGTGTGTGTGTGTGTGTGTGTGTGTGTGATATTATTGGAGAACCTGTTGAAGTAAGAATTCACTGTCAATAGGCTGCAAGATTAACTGCTAATAACTGAATAATGTCAGGTGCTTTAATAGAACAATGGGTAATTTAAGAGGCTAGGTTAGTGTGGCATGTTAACACAATCTGCCATTAAATGTGAAACAAAAACATCAGAGTATCTTGTTCCTCAGCCATTTTTCTATCTAGAGCATCAAATTGCTGGAGAGGAAATCTGAGGTCTAGTAATTAGTTATTTGTTAGTGAGGCTTATAAAATAAGCATAAAATGAAAACTAACTTCTGACTAATAAAAAAAGACCAATTGATATTTCCATTTCATTTTGAGGACTTTATGACAAATAAAATTTGAAAAAACAGTGGTTGATACAACTAGGTAATGAAAGAATTCCTTTCTAGGGTGCATAATGAAGAAAGAAGGCTTGGAAAATTTGATACTCATAGGATAGATTGAAGGCAAGAGGGTCAGAGGAAAACAATGCACAACTTATCTAGTGAGCTTGAGAAAATAGATGGTGAAGCAAAGTTTAGGAGAGAAAACAAAAAGAAAAATTATTAAGTGCTACAAAGGACAGGAAATTGTGGAGAGCCATGACAGCCAACATCCTGAAGGGGCACAGCACATAGAAGAAGACTAGGGAACTGAGTTCAGTGCAGTCTGATTTAATAGCAATTAATTTTGTATTCATGGATTCAACCAGCTGTTGATGGAAAATATTAAAATAAGAAGTTCAGTAAAGTTTCAAAAAGCAAAACTTGAATTTACCATATGTCTCCAGCACCCAGCCAGCTTAATTAGAGGTGACCTGCATATTGGTACTACACATGAAACTTTCCTCATTCAATGGCACAAATATCCATCCTTCAATTCACTGACTCAAGTATCCACTTTTCAGTTCAGCAACTCAGATACCCACCCTTCTGTTCAGTGAGTCAAGTATCCACACACTAATTTATTGACTCAATAATTCAGCCTTTAATTTAATGACTCAAATACTAGCCTTCAATTCTGTTACTCAAATATTGACCCTTCAATTCAGTGACTCTAGTATCCACCATTCAATGAAGTGATTCAAGTATACACCTTTTAATTATGTAACTCAAGTATCCACTTGTCAATCCAGTGTCCCAGTTTCCACACTTGAATTCAAAAACTCTTGTATCTAACCTTCAATTCACTTAACTTAAGTATTAACCCTTCAATTCAGTGACTCAAGTATTTACCTTTCAATTCAGTGACTCTAGTATCCACCCTTCAGTTAAGTAAATCAGTGTATCCACTTGTCAATCAAATATCTCAAGTATCAACACTTGTATTCAACAACTTTAGTATCTAACCTTGAATTCAGTAACTCAAGTATTGATCCTGCAATTCAGCAATTCAAGTATTGACTCTACATTTCAGCAACTCAAATATATGCTCTTCAATTCAATAACTATAGTATCCATACTTCCAGTGACTCAAGTATTGACCCTTCAATTTATTTACTTTAGTATCCGCCTTCAGTTCTTGACTCAACTATTGACACTTCAATTGAGTGACAAGTATTCATCCTTCAGTACAGTAACTTAAGTATTAACCCTTTAATTCAGTGACTTACGTATACATGTTTTAATTCAACAAATCAAGTATCCCCACTTCAAATCAGTGTCTCATGTATTCTTTTTAGTGATTCTGCTATCCGCCTTTCAACTTAGCAACTTATGTATGCACCCTCCACTCCAGTGATTTGAGTATCCACTTTTGAATTTGATGAGTCAAATATACATTATCAGTTTTTTGAACAAGCATACAACCTACAATTCAGAAACTTTAGAATACACCTCTCAAAAAATACAGTAATATAAGTTTATTGGTTTAATCCCTTATGTTAAATAAGAGTTTACCAAACTATTATTTTTAGAGGAAGTGTATCTCTGTGCAGACATCTTGAAATTGACCTTTGGGGTCAGATGGAAGACAAAACAAGGAAGTTGATTTTGATTGCCTGAATGGGCGTGAGAACAACAGATAGAGAAAGGTTTTTTAGTGAGTTATTTCCAAACCTTCAAGCAATGTAGACATGGTCTCTTTTGCATCTGAAATGGCTCCCCAGTGAAGGCAGAGCAACCTCACTGGATAGTTAGAAATGTACATGTTAACATTATTAATAAATAGTTATGTTAACATTCTCTGTGTTGGAGTCTTTTTATCTCTGGACTTAAAACAACTAGTGATCTTCATCTGTGAAAGAAGAATGCAACTTTATTATCGAATAGAGGCCATCACCAAGACCACTCCTCAACAGGGGGGAATACAACACTTACGAACAGATGATTACACATGACTAATGGCAACTTGAAAGTGAATAATAAATATCTTTCTGAACTTCATTTGATTGTGCAGGTATCAACATCATTATAGACACTATTACATTTTTTAAATTTTGCTTGTGGTGCTGAAAATTTGTTTCTTTTAAATTTTGTTTTCATATGTGCTTGATATAAGTCCTATACAAGTTTAATTTCAGAGAAAGCAGCCATTACTTTAAGTGATGTCAGTTTTGTTATTCAGAACACTGTAGAAATTATATAATATTTTCAGTTGCTTAAGTTATGGAAAATATAAATCAAAGCTTATATAAGAAAGTAGATATTCTTTTGTATATTTATATGTCTACCATTTATCATTAAATATTGCTGCTACATCTGGTTTGGTATTTCTGATTTGTATCTTGAGATTCTTGACTAAATCCAAAGAAGAATCTGCAATTTTATCAGTCTTGAACTGGTATCTCATCTTCAATCACTTTCCTACCATTGTAACATAGTTCTCCTGTGGCTTTTCTATGAATATTTTCATGGCAATTTTTCTGATGCACTTTCCTCTTTGGTACCTTGATTATGTGATTATAAGTGTGGTATTAGATTGAGAGATTGGTCTTATCCTTTTACTATTGAAATTGCTAAGTGAAACTGTAAGTTCTATTCTAATAGTTTCCTCTTTCACACTTTTCGCTAGTAGTACTCTCTTCTAGCTTCTTGCTTTCCTGTCAATTATGATTTTCAAAAATGTAAATGTAACATCAATTGCCTTCTTCTGTCTTCTTGAATTTGTTTTTTTTATTGTCTTTTTTCCACAATAATGTTGTCTCAGTTTCTTTCACTCTCAGAAACCTCTTGCATCTTAGTGGCTTTATCACCTTTACTGGGTGAAATGATAAAAAAATGGTCCCTTTATTATGAATACACCACAGTTCTTATCTGGCATAGCAATGGACTTGTAGTCAGAAATCTATAATAACAAATATAAATTTAGTTCTGTCTATATTTCTGAGATGAGGTATTATGTACACTATGTACATTGTTCAGATTATCATCCTCATCTTTGTTGCCATATTTATCACAATGTTTTGGTCATTGTATGCTCCAGAGTTCTTCAGGTGGTTGGAATGTCTACCCCAGTGAGCAAAATAAAGGGTTTGGCTTGACATTCCAACCACCTGAAGAAGGCTGGAGTGAGCTTAGTCCATGATATCCTTAGCATCCTTCTGTAGAACCATATCTCCATTGCTTTGAGTCTCTTCTTCACCTTTGAGAAAATCATTCAACATTTGCTGCCGTAAAGAAAGACAGATGCCACGTAACAACACAGTATTCTTTTCTTTGTTACAAACGAAAACCTCCTGTTTTGCAATACTCTGCCCACCTTTTGGAATGTGTCCTTGGCCATCTCAATACATCTAAAGATCTAAGTTTTGCAAAATGCTTCCCATATAGTTAAACTTCTGTGTCTGCTTGATTCTAGTGTTCCTGACCAGCAAATCGCATTTTGGGCTCATCCTTTTACTGATGACCATGCATTCTGTCTTCTTGTAGCTTATGCATAGTCCCTTCTTCTCACTTTCTATCGCTACCTTCTGTAGGAGATTTTGTAATTTCTTTTCCTTGTCTGTTATAGTGAGTAAAATTTCAGCATTCAGGTAGATTATAGAGTTGAAGTAGACTTTAAAAGGAACTGGAAACCCAATCTTAAATGGGAAACAAGGAATAAACCTCTACTCCTGTTCAAAAGACTGGGGAGGATTATAAACAGATGATAGGTGAGCTTATCTAGTTCTATTCCCATGGATCTGTCTCCTAGGCACCACTTCCCCACTAAAATGAGTAAAGTTAGTGGATAGGTTCTGATGCTTGCAGTAATATATTGATGGAACTCGGTAATGTTTATTCCTATTCACACACAAATGCATGTGGGTCCCCATGATTAAAAGCTAGCCTTGAGCCATTTCTCATTTTTTGTGGGGAAAGGAGTAAATGCTACATTTTAATCCCACTATAAGCAATTAAGATGAATTGGAAATTGATGTAAAAAAATCTTTATTAAAATTCAGATTACATTTGTTTCTGTTTGTTGATAATCACTGATTATTGCAGGTTATTGTTTCCTGCTGACTTCACTACTCTTACTATTGTAATTTGGATTATGACCCCCAACTCGGTTATGAGATTAAGAAAGAATCTAAAGTGAAATAAGTTAATCATAGCTTTACATTAATCTTGAACACAGGATTAGAATTGTACTTTACCATCAAATGAGTTTCACGTTGCTTTGATTTTCATTATCATTTATGTTAGTTTATTACTTTTTAATTTTCATTGCTTTTTACCTAGAAGTAAATAGATTTAAGATGATTATATTTCTTTGATGAAGCATTTTCATTATTATTACTTCAAGACTAGTTTATCTTCTTCCTAATTTTTGTTGCTTTTTACCTAGTAGTAAATAGATTTAAGATGATTATATTTCTTTGATGAAGCATTTTCATTATTATTACTTCAAAACTAGTTTATCTTCTTCCTAATTTTTGTTGCTTTTTTACCTAGTAGTAAATAGATTTAAGATGATTATATTTTTTTGATGAAGCATTTTCATTATTATTACTTCAAGACTAGTTTATCTTCTTTCTAATTTTTTGTTTATCTTCTTTGATGAAGCATAATTTTTGTTCAAGACTAGTTTTTTCTACCTAGTAGTAAATAGATTTAAGATGATTATATTTTTTTGATGAAGCATTTTCATTATTATTACTTCAAGACTAGTTTATCTTCTTTCTAATTTTTGTTGCTTTTTACCTAGTAGTAAATAGATTTAAGATGATTATATTTCTTTGATGAAGCATTATCATTATTATTACTTCAAGACTAGTTTATCTTCTTTATTTTTCTTCTTTTTTACCTAGTAGTAAATAGATTTAAGATGAATTTCTTTTGAAGTTTTCATTATTTTACCTAGTAAGCTTTTTACCTAGTAGTAAATAGATTTAAGATGATTATATTTCTTTGATGAAGCATTTTCATTATTATTACTTCAAGACTAGTTTATCTTCTTCCTAATTTTTGTTGCTTTTTACCTAGTAGTAAATAGATTTAAGATGATTATATTTCTTTGATGAAGCATTTTCATTATTATTACTTCAAGACTAGTTTATCTTCTTCCTAATTTTTGTTGCTTTTTACCTAGTAGTAAATAGATTTAAGATGATTATATTTCTTTGATGAAGCATTATCATTATTATTACTTCAAGACTAGTTTATCTTCTTCCTAATTTTTGTTGCTTTTTACCTAGTAGTAAATAGATTTAAGATGATTATATTTCTTAGATAAAGCATTTTCATTATTATTACTTTCAAACTAGTTTATCATCTTTCTAATTTTTGTTACTTTTTATCTAGTAATAAATAGATTTAAGTTGGTAATATTTCTAAGATGAAACATTTTAATTATTATTATTACTTTCAGACTAGTCTATTTTTTGAATTTTTGTTTCTTTTATCTAGTGTCAAATAGATTTAAGTTGGTAATATTTCTTCGATAAAGCCTTTTCAGTATTATTATTATATTACTTCCGGACAAGTTTATCTTCATTCTAATTTTTATTGCTTTTTACCTAGTAGTAAATAGATTTAAGTTGATCATATTTCTTAGATGAAGTATTTTGATTATACTTATTTTCTTACTAGCTTATCTTTCATCTTATCTATGATAAAGTATCAAATGGAATGATAATTCTGGAGACTGTATTCTAATCATTGCCACTGATTAGTGGGAATCTGAATTAAAACTGACAGGAAAAAGATAGGGGAAACTTATATGTTTGGGATGACCAACCTAGAGAAAACATAGGAATGATAGTTATCCAAGAGAATGACTTAGATACATTCATCTAGGACTCAGTTTGGGTTTGGGTTTGTTATATTCATTTGCATGCAAATACCAATGGGGAAACTGTATGAATCCACCTCTTCTCCTCACAGCTGTGTGTTAGTTAGTAAGACTTGTATCACTAAACCATTATTATCTCAAAAAAATCTTACAATCTAAAAATATTTTATGGCTTTAAATAACCTGCAAAGGGTTCATAAATCTATTGAAAACGAATGAATCAATCCATCAACCTCACCCCAGAAATTCAGACAGAAATCTATGATTTCACAATGCAACTATGACCTTCTTGAACCTGTAGCTGTGCCACTACAGATTACTTACTGAAGAGTCAACACAAAATGGTAACACTGGAAAGTGACTGTAGCCTTTGATTTAACACACAATATCAGGTCAGATAGCTTACACAACAACATTGTTTTTTGCTGTTCTAACACAATACTGATGTTTCCACTTACATTTATTGACTATCATTTAAACAGAATAGATCAGAGTTAAAGAAGTTTCTTCTGACCAGATTTGAACTTACAGACTCACTCCTCAGGAGTCCATCTCTGAAAAGCCATTGACAAGTGAAATTTAAATTTAGTCACATAACTAATTCCTTCTTTATCTGATTTACTTCTCTCACACTTCTTGCTTGTGGAACTTTCTTCCGGCTTCTTGCATTCTTCTTTGAACTTTAAATGCAATGTCAATTCTTATCTTCTGCCGTCTTAATTCCGGTTCTTTTATTGTTCTATCTACTTTTATTGTTTTCTCACACTCAGTAACCCCTTCTGCCTTAGTGACTTTATTACCTTGTTTGGGGTGAAATGATTTAAAAAATACACCATAAGCTGCAACAAAAATAATAATGGAAGATGAACTAATCCGAAATTTATGAGTAACATATTCAGCCATTTTGAATATCTCAAGAGTATTTATGTAACTTGGTAACCAAAAACAGACACTCTCCTCTATGGTTACTCAATCTGCTGTGAGTTACCAATGAGTGATCTTGTTTAATGTATAACCATCATATTCACCATGACTGAGCAAGTTGATTCATCACATCTTGTGCAAGGTTTTTTTTTGACAAAACATTGCATTGCCCAGATCTGTCAGACCTGCTACTGTTAAATAATAGTTTAGCAGACTATTATTTTTAGGGGAAGTGTATCTCAGCTCTGACTTCTGGAGGTTGACAACCAGAAGTCATAGGGAAGTCGATTTTGATTGGCTGAGCTAGCGTAGAAAACATAGATAGGAGAAAGGTTTTGGTGAGTTAGTTCTTACCCATCAAGCGATGTAAATATATTCTCTTTTGTGTCTGTGAGGTGTGGGGGTGGGGATCCCCCACTGGATAGTTAGATAAGGTACATGTCAACATGAGTAATGAAAATAGTTAAGTTAAAATTCTTTGTTTGAAGTCTTTCATTGCTGAACCAAAACAATTAGCGATTGCTAGCTGGGAAAAGACCAGATGAGACGCCCACCACCACCACCACCACCACCAGAGGGGCTATGCAACACTGCAACCCAGGTTTAGGTCCTTAAGATTTCTCATTTTTCTCACCCACAAGATTAAAACTGAAATTCTGTGATTGAGATTAAAGAGAATCTGACAGGGTAGCTGATGGTGAACCTGAAAGAGGATTGATTTCGATAATTTCTGGATAGACCGTGTATAACTCATTTACTTTGAATTTACTTTGATGAGTTGAATTCATTTGTATTTCTATTTGCATTCATTGTATTTGTATTTTACTTTGATGAGTTGAATTCATTTGTATTTGTTTATTTGGCTATGTATATCAGATTGTATCTCTGTTTCATATGGGGATGTTTTATTGAATCTTCACAGCAAACTATCCTGATATTTGTGATTCTTTTGATGCTTGGCTTCCTATCCATAAGACTAGCATAATGGATGCAGAGAAAAATTTGTAAAGCTTATATTTTAGTTTGTCTTAAAGGTAAGAAAATATAGTGATTTTTATAAAAACTTTATTCACAGGTTCATAAAAGTTAGTCATAAAAGTGCATCCTATATTAGATTTTCACATGCTGTTCAAATTTCCGAAGCATCTGGGAAGTCCTTCATATTCAACCCCTTCACAATATTGTAGTGCAACTTTCAAACAAAGGATGAGAGATATGATGCATTCAGTGGAGGATGAGTGTATACAACAAAAAATCTAAAATTACTTTTTTCACTGCAAATTATTCATTATATCATATCCAAGTATTTTACAAAAAATTAAAGCCGATTACACAATATTTCAAGCTCAATTTAGGTTTATATTTCGTAACCATGCAATAAGATGAGGTAAAATAAACCGTAGATTTTTTTTGTGGAATATCATTATATTATTGTTACATAATTATAGTGAAATCATTAAGGTTTTTTTTTGATTTTTGGTTGTATTTAAAATATTCCTTTCTGCAGGCTTTAATTTTGAAATGGAATAAGATCATTCTAAATTTCAGAATTTCGCTATTGCCCATCAAAATGACTGGAAGAAAGCAATCTAAAAACAACAATAGAAAAGAGAGGTAACAAAGCATAAACAAAATAACTCCAGTTTGTTCAATTTAGGAAACTTAGCATTGCAACCAAAGTATTCTAAAATACTGCCAAATACAAAGGAGAAAATGAAAAATACCTGACAACAAATCAAATATAGCATCAAAATTTATATTATTTTTATCTATTTGTTATGTAACTAAATGGATAATTGTCAACAGTGTTTCTGTAAAACTTGATATTTCCTGTAATAAATTCTTAATAAATATTATTATTGTTATTATTTTACTGAAGTGTAAGGTAGTCCTACATTTACAATTCTTTACAGCTAACAATGAAAAGAAATGTGGATCAAAACTGCTTAAAACCTTTAAGCATGTATTGCTGCAAAATTATCAAATGTTAAATACGCCCCCTCCTCCGCCAAATGTGTCATATATTTAGAGAACTATATGGCATCATGGGATGTAGGTAAAATGTGTCACAGATACTCATATTGCTTAGGTCAAAGTTTTAAGTAAAAGTTTTTAGTTAAAAAAAATCAAGGGTTTAGCAGAAACAAGGAAGATAGATGAAATCAAACCGCAAAGAATCAGTGTTTATTTTCTTCTTTTGTTCAAAAGATGTCTATTACCATAATCTCTTTGGAAAGCAGTTGTGTCATGATAATAACTAAAATAACTTGAACAAAATATGTATTGGTAATCTAGAACATTTTCACTAAAACTTCCTATATTAGTATAAAGCAACAGATTAGTAAATGGTAAAGATTTGGTCTTTGAGATAGAGAGATAGATCGATATGAACAGGTGACGATAGATAGATAGATAGATAGATAGATAGATAGATAGATAGATATTGATTGTTTTGTTTTTACTGCCTATTGACATATTTTGGATTGTAGGAGGTCGCATACAGTACCCAGTATTCCCAAGCAGTCCCCCATCTAAGTACTATAAGCATTATATTTAGTAGGTACACATGTTTTATCAGTATATTTATCTGTACAACTATATGAATGGAATATGGCACAAAACCATGTTTAAAATATTGACAGGGCTCAACACTACTGCAGTGATTGGACAAGAATGAGTGTTTTTAGCATGATTAAACAGTAAGTAGATAGATAGATAGATAGATAGATAGATAGATAGATAGATAGATAGATATTAAATGAATGTGATAGATAGATAGATAGATAGATAGATAGATATTAAATGAATGTGAATAGACAAATAGATAGATAAATAGATAGATAGATAGATAGATAGATATAAAATGAATGTGATAGATAGATAGATAGATAGATAGATAGATAGATAGATAGATAGATAGATATTAAATGAATGTGATAGACAGATATATAGCTATCAGACATACTGCGATAGATGATGTCATAAACTGATATAAATGGAATGAGATAGATAGATATTGTCAGACTAATATAGACATCACACTAAGATTGTTAGCTAGATAGATATGAACATAATAAGGTTGATAGCTATGAATAGAATGAGTTAGATAAATAAACAGACTGAAATATATATTAATTTGTGATATGCAGAGAGTTACAGTCATAACTTGAAGAGGGACATACAAATATTGATATGTGAATGACTGTAAATAGATTGATAAAGAAATGATAGAAAAATAAAACATGAATGGATGAACTGAAATGGGTGTTCTGTCTTTCTTCAAGATGTTAGTGATCATGGCTCTCCACAATTTCTTGACTTTTGTAGGTCTTAGTAAATTTTATCTTTTTTAACTCACCTAATCCATGTTCTTCCATCATGGCTCTCCATAATATCCTATGTTTGAAGTTCTTAATAATTTTTGTCTTTTTACTATTTCTTCTAAACCCTGTTCTTCCATCAATTTATTCAAACTAAGTATTTTATGCATTGTTTTTCTCTATCCCTCTTGCCATCAATCTTTCCTGTGAGTATTGGATTTTCCAAAACCTCTTTCCTCATTATGTACCTTAAAATTTCAACTGTTGCTTTCTGATAAGTAATATAAGTATAAGTATCCAGTTTTGTTTCCATTTTCTCTAAAATTTTGCTCTTGCTCACATGTTCAATCCATGTTATTCTCAGCATCCTTCTGCAGAACCACATTTCTGTTGCTTCAAGTCTGTTCTTCATGTGTGCAGTAATTGTCTAACATTAACTGCCATATAGGAGGACTGATATTACATAACAGTTCTGATTGAAACTGAAAGAAGAAGAAACGTGAAAATATTTGCCTTTTAGAATTGTAGCCATGACTGCACCCTTTGCTATCAATCATCAGAATATAATAATGGTAGAGCAGCTTTGATTAGAGATTTAACATTTAACAACTGATCCATTTACGAGATGGGTGTGAGACCAGGCAATGCTGATTGGAAATATTTCACTTGCAACAGAATCCAAGCAAGACTTTCCACTCCTCTTTTCTTTTCACTTCAGCGGACATTATGACATGGCTTCCAACATCAGTAAAAGGCCTGTCCTTTTGTGAAATCGGCTGTAACTGGATCAGGATCAGTTTCAACTTTATCGACCAACTTCAGTTTGGCTTCCATTCCATCTGAAGCCCTTATGCATGGATAACGATTCTATTAGGGAAATAAATGTCCAGGGATAATGATTCTGGAGTTTCTTTCTGTCATCCGGAAATTTTATTTTAGTTTTCTCTATTTCTTTTATTATTTTTCTTTTCCTCCTAAATTTTTTCATCCCTCTTTCCTTCTTTCTTCTTTCTGTCTGCTTTAATTCCATATTTTCTTCCTCTTTTCTACTCTCTATAGACCTTCTTCTGTCTGTCTTTCCTCATTCTTCTAATGTTTCTTAACTTCTTTCTTTCTCTCTTTCTCTTAAATCTTACTTCAGCTACCTTTACTTCTTCACCCACTTTTTCATTCACTTTTTTTAGAATTGCCTATTTTTTCTTTTAATAATTTTTCACGTACACAAGGCTCAAGAGCCACCCAAAGTAGAGGGTTACCGAATGAGGTTGTTGTATGAGCATAAGAGGAGGAAGTGATAAGTGCAGTTTATGTGGATATGTAGGATAGATAACGGTTAACCCTAGTCATCAAAAGGTTAAGTTTGTAGTGGTTTTATTTCTCACTTTCATAACTTTCCATTCAATATTTCCTTTCTTTAATGCTTACAGCCATATCACATTGAAAAACTGTTTCCCGTGCAATCGCCCCTAAGTTAAGCATTGTCAAGACTGGTCAGTAGCTAGATGGTTGACTGCTTGGGAATATCAGGTGTTGTAAACTTGGATTTGTAGGTAATGTAATGGATAGTGGCTCGGAATTGATAATTGGAGAGGACAGTTTCAATTCAAGTTGGGTCTGTTATATTCATTTATATGCAAATACTCTTGGTAGATGTATAAATCCACCACTTCTCCCCCACCTAAGGGTTAATTAGTAAGACTTGTATCTCTAAACCATTATTATCTCCAATAATAAAAAAAATTGCATACAAAATATTTAGATTTTGGCACTGAATAATCCATAGAGATACTGATATGCTGTTAAGCAAAAACAATCAACCAACCAATCATTTCTTGAATTCTTTTCTTATTCCCAATATTTATTGGCTTTTTATTTATGCAACTTCTTTCTTCCTTGGTTTCGCATTTTTTTCTCATTTTTTGAATACATCTAAAGTTTCCTATCTTCTTTCTTTCTCTGTCACAAATCTTTCTTCATTTACCTTTTTGTATTTGCTTCCTCTTTATTTATCATTACCTATTTTCTTCTTTCTCTCTTTCTCTTAAATATTTATTCTATATTTCCTCTTACTTTAAATTCTCCATTCTTCATCTCTCTCTCTCTCTCTCTCTCAAGTCTCTATTTCCTCGTTTAAATTCTCCATTCTTTTCTCTCTCTCTCTCTCTCTCTCTTTTAAGTCTTTTTTCTATATTTCCTCTTACTTTAAATTCTCCATTCTTCATCTCTCTCTCTCTCTCTCTCTCTTTTAAGTCTTTTTTCTATATTTCCTCTTTAAATTAAATTCTCCATTCTTCATTTTCTTCATCTTTCAAACTTTCTTTTAAGTCTTTTTTCTATATTTCCTCTTTAAATTCTTCATTCTTTATTCTTCATTCCTATTTTCTTCATCTTTCAAACTTTCTCTTAAGTCTTTATTCTGTATTTACTCTTACTTTAAATTCTCCACTCATTCACTTTATTCTTCATATCTCTCATCTCTCTCTCTCTCTCTCTCTCTCTCTCTCTCTTAAGTATTTATTCTATATTTCCTCTTACTTTAAATTCTTCTCTCATCCCTAATTTTTTAATTTTTTTCTCTCTTGCTCTTAAAATGAGGCCCAGAGAAAAATGTTTGGGAACCAGTGCAGCAGTAATTTCCAAACTTTTTTTTGGGCAGCATTTTCAGAATTAAATTTTGCTTGTGCCTCACTACATTTTATGTGATAAAAAGTACATTTAAAAATAAAAAACAAAGAGAATGTTAAAGGGAGATAACTGTGGATTCAAAGTCAGAATATTATCATTGATAACTCTCTCCATCAATTTGCAGACGCTAGTTACTATATTCTTAATATTTGATATAAAGCAAAAATATCACAATGATAAAATCAGTCAATAATTATTTATACTGGGACTCATGCAGGCAATTACAAGTAATCCATAATCATATTATAAATTTTGAAGTCATTTATCTTTGGCATATGAATTTTTTGAAACTGTTTCTAAATCTTTGATTGTCTTTCAATCATTCTGCCTCACTTGCTATCCTCTTCCTCTGCATCTATGAGGAGTGCTGCACCATTTGGGAACCACTGCTCTATAGTAAAGGAATGTAAACAGGGCAATAGGTAAACCTATTTTCTCCTGTAGTCAGGCTCAAGATAAATGCACCAGATGTCGAACTGAATGACAATCAAAAGTATTGACTATGTGCTGCACCATTGCTCTACAGTGTTGATTTATCAACATTTTTTTTGCATATAAAAATGGCAAAATATCCATATTCTATTTAATATTTACAGAATCCATATTTTGATTTGTTAATAATTAAATGTTTGGGAAAGTGATGTAATGGAATAACCTGTCACCCACTACATTACAGGTAGTAACTACCTATAAGTATCTGTAAATCAATAGACTACAGAGACTAGCTGCGACTTGTTCCAGCTAAACTGTCGAACTCTCTGCCTTCGGCCAGAGAGGAACCCGGACAAGGCTCCACCGAAGGGCAGAGTCTCGTTCGGGGAGGTGGACTGCCCCTGAACCTGTTTATACGGGTTCGAAAGGGAATATTTTGGGCTGAACTTACGGGCTCGGAGAACTCACGTTAAACCAGCCCTGTGCCACATGCAACCCTCGTGGGGGAGGTTAGTAAATATACTAGCTGGGATCTGTTGAGTACAACTCAGATTTACACGAGATCTACTGACTTCCCAATAATAGCACTTACTACTGGATTGATTTGTGACGACCTTGTGCATAACTGTTACCTTTATTCTTATTGTACTGGTTTTTTACAAGAAACCTTCACTTATTCTAACCACCTTGTTTTTCAAGTATATATTCCTATTAGCATGGAATATAACAGTTATATATTAACCTTTTGACTGAACCAAAGCATAAAGAGATAATTGTAATCTTTTACAATAAACCTTTACTTATTTTATTCACCATGTATTTCAAGTATATATTCCTATTAGCATGGAATATAACAGAAGGATATATATTTTCTTTGTGCGGAACTAAAACTGTCTAATAACTCTTGTTGGTAAATGCACTGAAGTTGTAGAAATATGTTGAGACAATTTAATAGCTCTTTTTAATATCAATTGTTAAGTCTTTGGAATATTCAACACTATTATTTTCTCCACTCTTTTTAATGTATTTGGTGAAGTTTTCTGTATTTTTAAAGAATGTAAACATTCATACTTGACTACTTTAGAAATTTATAGAGACATAGTGTGAGTTTGTCATCCATGCCTACAGAAGCTAAAAGCTATTGAATATTTTATGAGCAATAAAATTGGTTTTGAAGAAGGAAGTGTAAATAGCCATAAAACTGAAAGGCAGACAGGAAGGTGTTTTGTATCAGTCAGTCATTGGCCATAAAACATTAATTCTTGAAAGGAACTTTCACCATTTTTCTTCCTTTTTATCACAATTTTAAAGTTGATCTGTTTCTCACCTATTAAATCAGTGATTCTCAAATATGAAGCACTTCGCTTGCAGTGGAGAAATTTTATCCAGGGTAGGAACTGGGCAGCAATTTCAGTTATATGTATGTCAAAAATATAATAATGAAAAAGTTACAGGATGGGAATTCAAAATGGAGGAGAAAATAAAGAAAAATGGGATTACAAGGGGAAGAATGTGATCTGATACCAAAATGGGAGGAGTATGCTAAGGAATGCTGAGGAATGTGATCTGATATCAAAGTGGGAGGATTATGCTTAGGGATGCTGAGGAATGTGATCTGATATCAAAATGGGAGGAATATGCTTAGGGATGCTGAGGAATGTGATCTGATATCAAAATGGGAGGAATATGTTAAGGGATACTAAAGAATGTGATCTGATATCAAAATGGGAGGAATATGCTAACGGATGCTGAGGAATATAATCTGATATCAAAATGGGAGGAATATGCTAAGAGATGCTGAGGAATGGGATCTGATATCAAAATGGGAGGAATATGCTTAGGAATGCTGAGGAATGTGATCTGATATCAAAATGGGAGGAATATGTTAAGGGATGCGAAGGAATGTGATCTGATATCGAAATGGGAGGAATATGCTAAGGGATACTTAGGAATGTGATCTGATATCAAAATGGGAGGAATATGCTAACGGATGCTGAGGAATATAATCTGATATCAAAATGGGAGGAATATGCTAAGAGATGCTGAGGAATGGGATCTGATATCAAAATGGGAGGAATATGCTAACGGATGCCGAGGAATGTGATTTGATATCAAAGTGGGAGGAATATGCTTGGGGATGCTGAGGAATGTGATCTGAGATCAAAATGGGAGGAATATGCTAAGGGATGCCGGGGAATGTGATCTGATATCAAAATGAAGGAATATGCTTAGGGATGCTGAGGAATGTGATCTGTTGTCGAAATGGGTGGAATATGCTAAGGGATGCCGGGGAATGTGATCTGATATCAAAATGGGAGGAATATGCTAAGGGATGCTGAGGAATGTGATCTGAGATCAAAGTGGGAGGAATATGCCAAGGGATGCCGAGGAATGTGATCTGATATCAAAATGGAGGAATATGCTTAGGGATGCTGAGGAATGTGATCTGTTATCAAAATGGGTGGAATATGCTAAGGGATGCCGGGGAATGTGATCTGATATCAAAATGGGAGAAATATGCTAAGGAATGCTGAGGAATGTGATCTGATATCAAAATGGGAGGAATATGCTAAGGGATGCCGAGGAATGTGATCTGATATCAAAATGGAGGAATATGCTTAGGGATGCTGAGGAATGTGATCTGATATCAAAATGGGTGGAATATGCTAAGGGATGCCGGGGAATGTGATCTGATATCAAAATAGGAGGTATATGCTAAGGGATGCTGAGGAATGTGATCTGAGATCAAAGTGGGAGGAATATGCTTAGGGATGATGAGGAATGTAATCTGATATCAAAATAGGAGGAATATGAAGGGATACTAAAGAATGTGAGGGATATCAAAATGGGATGAATGCTAACGGATCTGGGATATAAAATCAAGGTGGGGAATATGCTAAGAGATGCTGAGGATGGGATCTGATATCAAAATGGGAGGAATGAGAATCTGAGGAATGTGAGATATCAAAATGGGAGGAAATGTTAAGGGATGCGAAGGAATGATGATATTGGGAGGAATATGCTAAGGGATACTTAGGAATGATCTGATATCAAAATGGGAGAATAAACTAACGGATGCTGAGGAATATAATCTGAAGAAAATGGGAGAATATTGAATAGAATGGGATCTGATATCAAAATGGGAGGAAATAACGGATGCCGAGGAATGTGATTTGATAAAATGGGAAAATATGCTTGGGGATGCTGATGGATGATCTGAGAAAAATGGCATTAAAATGAAGGAAAATCTTAGGGAGAATGATCAGAAAAGAATAGAGGGATGAATGTGATTTTATATTTTAGGATGATCTGAATCAAAACTTCCAGATCTTATATCAAAATGGAGGAATAACATTAGGGATGCTGAAAATGTGATCTGATATCAAAATGGGTGGAATATCTAAGGGATCGGGGGAATGTGATCTGATATCTGCTAAGGAATGCTGAGGAATGTGATTGATTCAAAATGGGAGGAATTCTAAGGGAAGGAATTGATTTTTGGAGGAATACTAGGGATAATGTGATCTGATATCAAAATGGGTGGAATATGCTAAGGGATGATGGGGAATGTGATCTGATATCAAAATAGGAGGTATATGCTAAGGGATGCTGAGGAATGTGATCTGAGATCAAAGTGGGCGGAATATGCTTAGGGATGATGTTTTCTGGGATCAAAATATTTGTTTTTGATTAGATCAAAGTGGGAGGAATATGTTAACTAATGCTGAGGAATGTAAACTAGGATCATAATTGGAAGAATATAGCATTGAATAGTTAGGAATATGACCTTGGATCAAAATGGGAAAATATGCTAATGGATGATGAGAACAATGGCATTAAATCAAAATCTGAGAATTCAGAAGAGAGATGTAGTTTTATATTTTAGATGCCTAATCAAAACTTCCAGATCTTATATCGAATGACTTAACATTCAGACTGAAAACTGCTGTGATATAGCTGGGTTCTCATCTTTGACTTCTCTGTAACTCTTATTTTCTTCAGAATGAATTATTTTTTACTATAAATTAATACTAATTCTGCTCTTCAGCTGTTTTTAATTATTTGTTTTTGATTAGTTACAGCATCTTCATGTTTCTCTAAAGCGTATAATAAAAGAAGAATAATGAAATTATACGAAGAAATCTATAAACAATGTCAGTGTGTTTGTTTTAATTAAATACACGAAGAAGAAGAAGACGAAGAAGAAGAAGAAGAAGAAGAAGAAGAAGAAGAAGAAGAAGAAGAAGAAGAAGAAGAAGAAGAAGAAGAAGAAGAAGAAGAAGAAGAAGAAGAAGAAGAAGAAGCAACAGCAGCAGCAGCTAAAACATGAAAAAATGTAGTAACTTACCAAATATAATTAAAATCCTTCATCTAAACAATTAACTTTATCCTCTTTTGAAAGGCACCAAAGAAGATTCTTTTTTTTTCTATTGCTGCTGCTGCTTATTAGTGATCATGAAATGATAAATTGGGAGTTAATAAAATAAAAATATGTAACAGAAATAAGATGAAAAATTATTATTCAGTGCATAGTAATAATTGACAATTCTTCCTCTAAGAAATTCCAATAATATTGCAAGATATTCTTTACTATTGTGCATTGGAATTTTGAATGGATCTAATACTACTAATGTGATAAAAATCAAGAGAAATAAGATGAAAGATAGACTAATCAAAAATTATTAATAATTAGCAATGCTCCCTTTAAGAAATTCCAATTATATTACAAGATGTTCTTTAGTCTTTGGCAATGGGATTTTGAATAGATTTAATACTACGAATGTAATGAAAAGCAAGAGAAATAAGATGAATGATATCCTTGTCAAAAATTAATAATAATTGACAATGCATCCTCAAAAAATTCCAATTACAACATGTCCTTTAATTTGGGCATTAGGATTTTGAATGGATCTTATACTAAAAGAATTGCTAAAAAAAAAAAACATACAAAATATAATTTTAAACAAATATTTAAGGTAACATTTAATTTATATGGGCACACAACAAAGACAGACAACACAAGTCAAATTTAAACACTAAATCTATTATTAACACACAATAGATTGAATGGATTACACAATTTAAGTGCATTGTTTGCTAAATGATGGCCAATAAAAACTGTGTAAATTATCTATGTAAATGAAATCTGCTCCTTTACAATAAAAATTATAAGGTAAATTTGCTTCGTAAGCCTTGCACTAAATATCAATTAAAATTTTCCCAAATTGTCTTATTTCCATGTAAATGTACATGCTGAAATCGAATTGACAATTAAATTATGAAAAAACCTACCATTTTAGAGTTATCGACAAGAAAAAAATGGACTTCTTGTCGGTCATTTGTCCGCCATTACTGCCATAATTTTTAGTAATCCACTGCACGGTACTTCCGTTGACATAAGCAGAAATTTTGTTCTATTTACTTCTTTAAGTGAATTTAATGCTGAAATCACTAAGCACTGTTGTAAAGCATCTTTTTTTTTTTGATAAGTGTAGTATTATTCATAACGTAAAACTTTAAATGAAAACAAATTAAATAATACAATATAATCTGTTTTTCTGTGTAGAATAGCAATAACAAATTAAAAAAGAAAAAGAACAAAATAAATAATACAATAAAGCATAAATAATACAATAAAGCATTTTGTTTTAAATTCAGAAATAAAATAAACAGTAATTAGGGTTAGGGTTGAGGTTGGAAGTCAGGGTTAGTAACCCTAACTCCAAACCTAACCCTAACCTAGGTTTGGGGTCAGGGTTACTAACCCCTAACCCTAAACCTAACCCTGACTCCAGACCTAGGTTAGGGTTAGGTTTGGGGTTAGGGGTTAGTAATCCTGAACCCTAACCTAACATTCTAATTTTTGTTTGTTTTAATTTTAATTAAAAAAAATGCTTTATTGTATTATTTAATTTGTTCTTTTAATTTGTCATTGCTATTTTACATGGAAAAAAGATTCTATTGTATTATTTAATTTGTTTTTGTTATAAATAAGACTACACTTAACAAAAAACAAAAAAAAAATGACATGGCTTTACGGTAGTGTGTAGTGATTTCTGCACCAAAAGTATGTAAAAGAAGTAAATAGGCTAAAATTTCTGCTTACGGCAACAGAAGTACCCTGCAGTGAATTACTAAAAATTATGGCAGTAATGGCGGATGAATAACTGATAGGAAGTCTGATTTTTTCTTATTAATAACTCCAAAATGGTAGTTTTTTTCATAATTTAATTGTTAATTCGAGTTCAGCATGTACATTTACATGTAAATATGACGATTTTTGAAAATTTTAATAGATATTTAGCGTGGGGTTTAAAAAGCAAATTTACCAATTATAATAATGCATAAGGTCTGCAGAAAAGAAAACTACATATAAAATGTCGAAGAGAAAATACTTCTGTAAATAGTTTTCAAAGAATTGTTACAATTTTTGAAGCAAAATTTGTGGTAACAGTGAAGAATAGAACAATCACACCAGCCGAAGACTTTTCCTTAATCTGAGAGTGACTTTGATGTTCCTTTCAATTCTCATCTGGTTGTTGTCAAATTTCTTCTGTATTGTTTTTCTTTCTGGACTGGAGTGACTTTGGTTCCAGCAGCAGATGTTTGTTGACTCCTTCAATTAAATCCAAAGCCCCTTTTTATAACTTACAGGTAGGCTTCAAATTCACTTGGAATTTGGAGGGAAAACATTTCATTGGTTCTGGATGTAAAACAAATGCAGCTGTTTTCCCACAAATTGAAATGTACCAAAAATATTTTTGAAATTCAAAAATTAAGCAGGAGCCAAACACAATGTCTGCTTTCTCTCGGAAAAGCAGACGATACATGCTCAAGCATTTTACATTTCTTAATTTCCCCCTTAGACAAAGATGAATGAAACCAACAGTTTTTTGCATATAAAATTTATATTGAATGACAAACCCTTCTTACAAAGTAAAATTCGAATGAATTTTTTTTTGCAATAAGTACAGAATGTAATTGTACAATATTTTTAACAGCCAATATACAACATTACAATTACATATAAGGATTTTTTTATAATGTTTGAAATCATTTATTTTTTTTTTACAAAGAACAAATTGAATTTCTTTATTTTGGTCATTTACACAAAATTTTATTTCTAAATTGTCAACAAAACTTGAATGTGAAAACATTTTAGAATTGTTAAACTTGAAAGGTATATTTTTTTACAGAGTTAGAACAATATTTTCTTTCTGACCTGGTGGCACAATATTTGAACACTAAATATATTTTCCTTTTACTTATTTTATAACCATTAATTCTGGCTTAAACAATTCAGTCCAATTTTGCAATAATTCATAAATATGGAATATGAAGAGCCTAATATCAAATATAAGAAACTTTAGGATCAGATTTTTATTTTTCATCTTAGTTAACCTTTTAGATTTTCTGACTGAATCAGTGCCCCTTAGTGAGTGGCAGGAAACAAGTTCATTTTTAGATACTAGATGGACCAGATTAAAGTGTTGGACTACAGCCCCATGATTATTAAAATCTCACTGTGGCGAGATTTTGGAATTAACACTCCCTGATAATTTACAAGCAGCGCAAGATTTGAAAGACTCGATCTCTTTCTCGGTGACTTTTCATAGTTTAAAGTGTATTATTTCACTCTTGCAAAATGTGAGTAATCAACTACAGACACTTAAAGAGGCTTTGAACTTTTCATATTTCATTTCATTTCTCATCTTTTCTTTTTGTAAAATGTCCTGACAATATATTTTTTTTAATATTTCTTTATTCAAATTCTATATCTTATTATTCCTTTGGATTTATACAAGTCCACCAAAATTGTTAGCGGTCAAATGTACCAGTAGCTTATAACTTCTCATCAAAAGAATATATACCTGCTACAAAAGTTATATTTCAAAGATAATTCCAAAGGATGAAAATGGCTCAAACAATGCGTTTAAGTCAAACCATCCCCCTTTTTAACTATGACTGAGCAAACACTTTCATCATTACCTGATATAAGCTCAGTTACTCTTCCTAATTGTCAATAAGGGCAAAGTTTAGCAGGATTCTTCATGATTACAACATTGTTTATCTTAACAATATTTTCGTATTTGTTTTCACACAGATCCTTACATTGTTCTCTTAAACTTAGAAGATATTCATTATACTACAATTCTTAAAATTTATTTACTAAATAATCTCTTATCTCTAGAAATGTAATTACGTCTTTCTTTTGAGGGCGTTCAGACACAATAATACTTTCATCATCCATGTTTAACAACAAGACTTCTTCAGAAAAAGGATATAAAACAATTGGGAGTAATTATTTCCAAACCCGAATCAGAAGAACAGCGCTAAGTTAGTGGCTGGGAATTTATTGCCTTTTATATATCCAAAAGAATAGGGAGTAGTTCAAAATACTCCACTTGAGATCATCCTATGCTTTTATAAAAACATTGCTTCGCAGTCCTGATCATGCCTTCCCATGTACTGCTCATTCAAGCTGAATATAAAAAGTATTGTGAAGTTCTTAATGCTAAAGATAGAAAATCTGTCTAAAAACTCTTTAGAGTTAAACATTTTTGAATCAACTTGCATTGTGTGATAAAGAACTTAGCATTATCTCTATAAATGTGACAAGGAATCCTGTAAATTTTAGGGAATCTTATGAAGGCTAGCACAAACTCTTAAACACTTATTTCCTTAATAAGTTCAATATGAATTGCTCATACATTCATACAAGGGAAAATTAAAATATACATCTTATTTCCACCCTTCTCATTTTTAATCATTAAATGTCCTGTAAAATCTATACCTACATGAGAAAATGGTTTGATCAAGTTTACTTTTATGTTTAGGAAGATTAATTAATTTTGAATATTTAAATGAAAGTGCATTATATTTTCTGCAAAGATAACAGCTGTCTGGAAATGTAATTTTCAATAGTCTGGCCTGAGGAATCCAAAACCCTGAGAGCCTCAGTTTATTAAGCATCCGACTAGAAATTCCTAGATGCTTGCATCTTTCATGCATTTCCATTATGATTAGTCTTGTTAAATCATGCTTTGGAGACATACTGGGTAAATAATGTCAAACTGGTAGATTTTAGTCTTAGCTATTCTTCATTAGAACAAATTGGACCATTTTCATCTAAAAACAGGTTTAAATCTGTTACTAATTTAGTGATCTGTTTAGTTTGAGGATTTTGTAGATATTGAATTTCTTTACCAAATGATTGGTTCTGCATCAATTTGAGCAGATACATCTTAACATCTTGCTTAGGATCTGCATCAAAATAATTTAACTTATTAGTTAAATATAACACTAATGTTAATATTCTTAATAATCTAGATGACTTTGAATGTTTCTCCAAATATACGTTTGATCCTAAAGGACTAGCATAACTAACGTTGTGATAAACTTGGTCTTGAATAAACTCCCTATTGCAATCATTCATGCAATATAGAGCATTTTCAGGTCAAGCTACTTGACCTTTATTTAACCAAGAAGGATAAGAAGTCCACAATTGAAAGTTTTGTTTAAGCTTTTCCAGAGACAACCCCGAGTAAATAAATCTGCTGGATTTTCAGGGGAATGCACATATTTGAATTTTACTGATAAAACATGTTTAGAATTTAACTCTTTTTGGGCTACTTTAATGTCTTTTAATCTATTCTTGACAAATTGGATTTTGGTTTTTATGTTATCAAACAATAACCAAGATAACACTATCTGATCATCAACAGCAATAATTACATATTTGATACAAACATTTGATAAAGGTTTCAAAATGTTCTTAATGCTTTTCATGGCTAAGTACACTGATAAGAACTCAAGTAAAGGCAAAGATTTTGCTATTATTAATGCTATCTTAGCCGTAGCAAAAATTAAGGAGGCTATAGAATTCTCTCTCCTATAGGAGGCAAAAACATAGGCTTTTTTGGAGGCGTTATAAAATAAATACAATTCAACTGCTGTCTGAGAAATTTCAAAGAACTTAAATATACAAGCTCTTTAGATAAATTATTCCAGGTCTTTTGGTATTATATTGGTATAATTTCATCCCGGGATAATTTTAATTTTCATAAGACACTTAGAAATATACTTTTAATTATCAGTGACAAGCACAAAGACTAGGGGTCAAACACATTAGAATTTTGCACCAGTATTTTTCTTTTGCCATTGGCAGAAGAATCTAAAACTTCCATTGAAATTTCTAAAGTATCTTTGGCGGTGTTATATTTATTGTTATAAATAATCAAGAGTGGTCTCCCCTTGTTTTGTTACTCTCTTCTTTGAGAGATCTATTTCTGTTTACTGGGACTATAAAAGGACACTATACGCGAACCTTGTATTCTCAGTTGAATAAAGCTTTCTTGAAGTCCTGCATACTTTTGTCAAATTGTTATAAAATATTAAAATACACTTATATCCTAAAATATTTTCTAAGTCACTACTATGTTCTACAGTTTTTTTTATCGTTTTCTAGAAATTTCTATGCAATTCAAAACTTCTATCTTCCACTCTTTTCACGAATTCTTTATAGAAGTAAAACAATTCTTCAGGAGAATCAAATTATCAACATAAAAATTATCTCAACATAACAGTTGCATAAATCATTAGGGTATTTGTAAACATGGTGTTGGATAACAAAATTCGATCTAAAGGAGTTGCTATAAACCCCAAAATCAAAGTTGTGCATCTATAGCAAACAAAATTTTCACCTTCTTTCAAGAAAAACCAAACTTAATTCTATCATTTACATTTTTTAACTTGATCATAAGGAAGACCTTTCTAATATTAACCGAGAAAGTATATTCCTTACTTCGAAATGACATTATCAAATCTAACATGTTAATCATCAAATTGACACCAGGCTAAACGACTTCGTTTAACGATGGTGCACCGCCAGTTTTAAGTGAACAATTAAATACTGGTCTAATTTTAGTGGTGGTCTGTTCATCACTTTTAATTACAGGCCTATGAGGTATCCAAATATATTTTCCAAATCTTTAGAGGAAACAGATATATGTTCTGCGATTCCCTCTTTTTCCTGCTCGTGAAAAACAGTGAAATGATTGTGAAGCAAGTCTTTCTTTTCTAAACTTTTGACTACTCTATCTAAAACCTTCAAAGCAACATCATAAGTAAAAGTAACTAATTTTAATTTATCCTTATTCCACAGAAGCTCTATAGAATAAGTATAATTTTTTAAACTAATAGAGTTTTTGAATTGTTCTATTTGTTCTTTATCAAAACCACATAAGGCATCTTCGTCTTCTAATCCAAAGACTCTAGACTAAACATCAAGATTTCTTTCGACCATAGTGTCTTCAAACCTATCACAAATACGGTCGAAATAATTCGACTTTGGGGACAAAACAAAATTCACGTGAGTGATTGGACAGGAAGAATACCTCGATATGATGGTATAATAGTCATCACAGTTATTCTTCCCTGCTCTCATCTCACGGTTTTGCTCTGGAAACAAGAAATTAGACATATTTCCGAAAGAAAAAATGCCAGTGACGAACCTTTCATGCATTTTGCTAAATGCATTGGCCTAATGTACTGAATAATATCTACCTCTAATAATCCTCGAAAAGTAATATCATTATTGTCCATATGAGAAAAGTTGCCAGCTAGTATGTTGTTGGGACCCTTCAAATTATTTATCATCCTTCCAAGACTGTCAAAACTAAAATTTATATCAAATTCATTATCTATTAAAATCGGTAATATTTTTTAATAATTAGTAAATTTTAGACTTTGAGACACGTATTGAAATTAATACAAGAATTTTTTCTTTTCGTGATGTTAATTACAATATTGATATTATAATTAAAATATTGGTGTGTTAAAAATATTCTCAATGTTATTGTCTCTTTTGTTTCTTTAAAAGTTTGTGCTTGCTTGTTCCGAGAATTTCGTGGTAAAGCGTAGCATTTGAAACCGTCAATTGTAAAGAGCGAAGAAGATATGCCTGTGTTGTTCTATTTACTATTGCTACTGCTCGTGGTGGAAAAGTCGTTTTTATAATGATGAAGTTACAGATTTTTAGAATGATGAAGTATTTGATCTTTATTTCCAGAATGCTGAAATATCCTTATCATCAAGTACCACCAGAGGAAAGGTTGTTTTTAGAATGATGAAATATCATTATCATTCTGGATCAAAACAGTTTGTTGCAAGAACTTCCTACTGGAACAAAGAAATGTCTTCATATGATCTCTAACTTCCAGTGTCAAGCAGACAGTTAACGGAAACATTCTGTCTACCTTGGCGACAGATGCTTTTTTAATAGAGAGTAGAATATTATCTTTTCCAGTGCTAGGCTCAATGCATATATTAGTATTTAATTGGGTTTTCCCATTTTTGGGACACAAAGCTTCTACATGGAATTTAGAAGAACAAATTTTACAAGAATATTGTAAACTATTTTATTAGCTGTACATCGAAGGGCCTTATGATTAGGGCTAAGACACAAATTACATAAATTTAATTCTTTATCTCTCTAACTTAGCATTTAAAGAAAGGTAATTTTTATAATAATTGGCATAGTGCTCATCTATTCTGCAAAAATTACACTTGTGATAACATTTTTTACTACTAGTATTACTTCAATTTTCTAATGTGTTAGATATTTGGTGGGTATTAAACCCTTTCGTTTTCTCTCTATTACTACTACTACTACTGCCGCTAAATTTTTCTTTTGTTAACTCAATGTTTTTATTGCTTCATTAGATCTATCGAAAATTTCTCGTATTGAGGGATAATTTGTACTTGTTACATGAATTTCTTTTTTTAAAATATCTGTCAATTTACTAAACATGTTAAAAAAACTTAAATGAAACGTCTGTTGCCACATGAATATTCCTCATAAAAATCAAGATATTCTATAAGTTAAATGTCTTTTCTATTAAGTTAAACGTCTGCCTTTAACTTGGTGATGTAATGAAGATAAGCATCATACGTTGAGGTTCGCTCATTGACTTGTTTAAAAATATTTCATTAATAATGAATTGTTTGTCTAAAAATTCTTCATTTAGCAATTCAATAGCTACATCATAATTTTCATCATTAATTGTAAGGATGCTGAACTATTTGTGCGGTATGACCCGTTAAATATGCGTGCTTAAGAGTTCTAATTTTATTCGATTCGAGTCTATGTTAATTATAGAGTTTTCGAATTGGGCCATAATTTTTTTAAACGCAAATTTATCCTTATCGCAGTCCTTTCTACTAAAAAAGGAACACTTAAGTTTGGGGCTCAATGTGCCAGGAAAATCTAAAACCAACCTTTTTCTCGGTATCAACTACTTCGCCTTCCTTTTTCACTCGACGTTCGATTTGAGTAAGGTCCGTGAATACACACCTTTCAAATTCTGCTTCCGTAAGAAGATCTTCCCTGTATTGACTTTCATATACAGGCTTTCTATTTGATTGCTTATGTTTTTTATGTTGTCAAAACATTTAACAATACTATCTTTTTACGCAAAAAATAATCCTTGCTAGGACCCTGCTCAATCTTTAAGCCGTCCAAATAGGTTTATGAATTTAAAATTTAATTTGACTCCATGTTATAGCAACACCACCGAGATAGAGTGGTGTTGGTTAGAATCAACGAGCTAAATTCATATATTTTTTTTTATATAGTAATTTAAAAAAAAGTAAACAGCCTTATTATTCTGGAATTATTTGTCAGAATAGTTTGAGAATTATCGTAGCTCCCCCTCTACACCCGTTCATATTAATGGCTGACGAGTTATTACTTCGGGACCTTTGCCTAGTACTGGAGAGAGAATTCGCGAATCCGATCCTGTAGGAAAAGGAGATGCTGGGACAAACAAACTCGATCTAGTGTGTCTTATAAGACTTTTTAAAGAGCGTGTCTTGCTCGGCAACCCTGGCGATTGAGTGTGATTTGAGGAGCTTATCGCGCATTTTGCTTCAATGAAATTTCGGAAATTGCACTTTTAAGCTGCTTTAGAACTAGCTTTAGTCTTCGTATTTTTTCAATAAAATTTTGCTCTCTATTTTTGTAAAGCCCCCCCCACTAAAACCCCTAAAGATATTTTATTGAGGCCCCTCGGGTTTCGAGGCCCAGCATATTTTTGCCGGCTGTCCTCCACTATCGTCGCTACTGCCTTCGTTGCATCACCCCACTTCATTCTGTACAACATAAGTTTATTTAGATTTTATAATCAACCATATTTCTCTTAGTTGTAACACAATTTGAATAATTGCTTTGAACATTTCAGGACACTTATTAATACATTTATAGCAACTCTGTATTTAATTTTTAGATATTAATTAACAATCGAGCTCTGAGACATTGCTGCTGACTCTTGTCATATAAGCCGGTGACTTTTCTCCGTTCAGAAGGAAGGAAAAGGAGGAATACAGGCCTGTGGTCCTTGTGACCAGGGTGCTTGGATTGGATTTGTATTACAGCCCGTTTATTTTTGTCTGCTAACTGGACGCTAGTTGGAAGTTTTCCTGTCTACTCTTACTTCCGGGATTGTTGACCTTTATTACTTTCGGTTACCACATCCCCTTATCTTCCGCCGTTTCTACACCGGCCATATCAGCTTTCTACTCCCGTTTTCGTTCCAGCACCTGTAACGGTCAAAAGCTCCTACTACTTTTCTAGACCTGCAACAGCCTCTTACTACAGGCTTTTCTGGAGTTGCGAATTTAATGGCCACCACAGCTAATTCCGGCTACACATGGAGAGCCCATTTTTGACGTTTCGATTTCAACCAAACTCACTCGGTTCATTACAATGCTTGCACCGGACAGTATAGCTATCAACTTCCTCTATGGATTTAAGAGCAGTACTAGATTGGCGGTAAGGTCTCATAATTTTAAAGTTGAAAAATTTAGATGTAACCGTAAGTTCTATGCTAACAGTTTCTTTTCTCGCACTTATTGTTTGTAGAGCTCTCTTCGAGTTTCTTGTTTTCCGGTCGAGTTGAATCTTCAAAAATTTAAATGCAATATCATTTGTTATCTTCTGTCTTCTTGTTCTTTTATTGTTCTCTCTCCTTAATAATTTTTTTTTTTTTCTCATATTCTTTTACACTCAGTGACATCCTTTCTTTAAAAAATACTTGGAATATGAAATGCTTTGACTTAATCTTTTCCTTCAACAGTAGAATTAAGTGGCATTGTGGCAGAGTATAATTGAAATGTCAAAATTTACCTAACTACTCACTGATCCATAGAGTATTGGGATTGAAAATCTATCTACCATTGCACGACAATGAATAAAACCAAAGGACAAATTAACATATACTCTTTAGAGGATATTAGATCGGTCATCAACCCCCCCCCCAAAAAAAAAAACCAGACAAGCAGAGAGAATGCATACAGTTTCTGTATTTCAATCATAAGACTTCAGCAGTAGTCAAGAGGTACTGGCGAATTGGTTAACCATTCTATCAGCACATTAATTGATTGCTTTAATTAAGCGCATTCCTAATGTTAATGAAAGATGAGGAGATACGACTATACCATGTTATTCCATCAATGGCAGTATTACACATAAACAATTTACTTAGACAGTTATATATATATATGTGTACTGATTACTTGTGGTGGGATAGTGTGTATGTGCGTATGTGTGTGTATGCGTGTATAGGTACAAATAAGTTTACGAATTCCTCGTAGTAAGACAATATGTATGGAGGGGAAATATACGCACGCATATATACACGCATGCTGACAGGAACACACCAAAATAGAAACAGATCCAAGAGCACATAGGGGTCACTAAAACATTAAAAGATTAAATGCCGATAACTACTCGCTGGACAAACTTAATTGTTTTATGACCCTTCGCGCAGAACTCTTCATTGACAATTCTAGAAAGAAAATTCGGATTGCCAACACACAAACAGAGAATGTCTCATATCGAGAACATTTCACATTGAACATGAAGAAAAATTAATTATTTTTAATAATATGTAGAAATCTCCACTTTTACCTGAAGACGGTCGCGAGACCAGAAACACGTGTCGTAGTAAAATTATGTAAAACAAAGCATAATATTTTTTCTAAATAAATCCACATTACAACCAAAAACGTTTGCGGCACCTCTCTTCTTTTTAATATACATACTTTTCTCTCGTTGGAACCACTACAACATATTTTATATATATATATATATATATATATATATATATATATATATATATATATATATATATATATATATTATAATAAAGAGAAAGAACAGTAAGATATATAATCCGGTGTTCTTATTAATATTTCTATTTTTACAAAACAGTGCAAAATGCAAATCTACAGAGCATAAATACTATAAATACTTATTTAGAATATATTTAAGAATATGGTTTCAAAAACAGAACCTACAAAAAAACAAATTCAATTATAGAGGTTTAAAAAACAGTTTCATTTTCAAGCGAATTTTGAATAAAAAAATCAAATTCAATTATAGAATTAAATTAAATTAAAGACCCTAGTTCTGTGGAATTTTAAAAGATTTTTTTTGGAATGGCGAGCTTACATTTCAGTGCAGTTTCGTATCCTAAATGTAAACAAAACATATAGCCATTGTTGAAACGTTTTTTTTTTTTTTATAGAAACCATAGAGAATCGGAAATGTATACTTCGAGATTCGGAAAGATCTGTGTAATCAAATGCGCTGGACAGCTGACATGTATGGAAGATGGTTTGCACTAGGGGATCGCAGGTTCGAATCCTCCTGGAGAGCACATAAAAAAATTTATTTTTTTTATGGCGAGCTGGTACATTTCTGTTCAGTTAAGAAAAATAAAAAATATCCTAATGCACAAATAAAAGACAATTTTTGCGATGGAATATTTTTTCATTTATTTTATTAATCCAACTTATGCAAAAAATATGAAATTTTAATTTATTGTTGAAACGAAATCTCCTGCAACTCTTTTTTTTTTTAATAGAAACCCATATTTGAGTAGACGCTCTGTTTTTACTGAGCGGAAATGTATATTTCGAGATTCGGAAAGATCTGTGTTCAGAAGAACTTTTCGAGAAGGAGGTTCCTCGAGAGGTCTCACAGCACGTCAGATATCATGACTAAGTTGTACAGCATGGTTTCCAAATTTCTGGCGGGGATCATCATGGTTTTTTTCCTCCTGAAGTGCCCACATATTTCAAATCTGCGCAAAATTAAAATAAAATTTATCGAATATTAATGCATGCACGATTGCGTGTATATATATATATATATATATATATATATATATATATATATGAAACTCTATGATGTGTGTATGTGTATATTTGCCGTGTGTGCACAGGTATGTATAATGTGATTTACGACAACCAACTTATCTTGGGCATGTCCAAAAACATGTATAAAGAAAAATAAAAATTGGACTGCTTCTACACACACACACACACACACACACACACACACACACACACACACACACACACACACACACACACACACTTTGGGTACCTTGGAAGAAAGAGAATTTGTCGGCAGTTACTGCTGATTAATGCTAAGCGCTCTCTGGCAGTCAGTAATGCTTGTATCTCGTATATAATGCGTTTAATATCCCCTTTCTCCCTAGCGTGATGGCCTAGGAGTGAGAGCCTCCGACTGATGTCAAATCGGTCAGGTTTCGATCCCGGCTTGAAGCAATCGCATGATGAGCTGTGATATAGCGAAACAGTCTGCCTGTGGATGACTATATATGAGTAATATAATTTACTCAATAATTGATCAATAATCTACATTGAACAGATTTCGATTTTAGGAATTTTTATCATCATCTATGGTCATTGAAATCAAGAATTCCACTTAGTATCGAAGTTTGTATTTAGAAAATCATTCTAATAATGAGATTTGGGTTACATTTATTGCCAGCTGGGACAACTAGTAATGGTGAAATGAATCGTTTTCATGCAGGAATCATTCGGTAGCCATTGACCGAAGATTTAGCGTTACAGTCTTATATTTATAGAGTTTTTCAGGATATTAGAATCCTCAAGTTAGCGTTCTTTCTCGTACTGATGATAGTTTCCTTTCGGAATTTATGTTTGTGGTACAGTGGAAAGTTAACAACTTCATTACCTCATTATTTTCCTTTACAATTACATGTACGGCAGATTTTTTACTGTTGCTTTTGGAAATCTAAAATGATATAGTTTTTATTTTTTGCTAAAGCTCTTTGTGAATGTATAGAACTAGTCGATAGTCTATAAAGAATCTATACGCTTTATAGGATGAATACGTTTGAAGCCATTTTCAATCATTTGTCTAAAAATAACTGGTGATATACAGATGATAGATATTGACATTTCTGAACGAGTTGAATGCTGTATATAGCATCCATATAAGAGTTGATGAGGTTATTTAAGAACATGGCTCGAATTGTAAGGTTACTATTTTCATTTTGTAACGTTTTGCGGTATTGGACAAAACTCGTCCTAGCGCAACTTATCCTGTGTTCGGTTTCCTTATCTTCTATACTAAATTTGTTATAACGGATCCATACGCTGAAATAATTGCAGTGTTTAAAATTTATTAATTCCATTGTTCTTTCTCACATCTAGGCGTTCGTCTCGCAAGTGTGCGTACTCTAGACAGCCAGATAAACGCGTTAAGGCAGTGGTCCTCAAACGGTGCGGCGGAAGAGGATAGTTGATGCGGAATGATTGAAAGGCAATCAAAGATTTAGAAAAAGCTTAAAAAAATTCATATACCAAAAATAAATATGATTTAAAAATCTAAAATATTATTATGGATTACTTGTAATTACATGCATGAGTCCCAGCATAAATAGTTATAAATAATTAGTGACCGATTTTATTATTGTGATATTTTTGCATTATATCAAGTAATAATATAGTAACTAGGGTCCGCAAATTGGAAGAGAGAATTATCAATGATAATGTATCACTTTGAATACGCCGTTTTAACTGTTTTTTTTTTTGTTTTTTTTTTAAATGTACTTTTAAACACATAAAATTTGGTGAGAAGTGGAAAAATTTTCATTCCGAAAATGCGGCCCAGAGATAAAATGTTTAGGAACAACTATCTTAAGGCAAATACAACTTAATGACAAAGTTCTGTTCATCAGCAGGTTTATTAAAGGCCGATGTACGTCCATATGCGAGACGGACGCGTACACGGGAGGCAAAGTAGTAAAACAACGATGCTATCCTCGGGGATAGATTTAGCAGGATAAGAAAATATGAACCGCGTTGTTTCTTGTACCAATGCCGGCGATAACTAAGGGGTAACAGGAAGTGGTAAAAACAGTGGTTCTGTAGTGTGGTAAAAACAGTGGTTCTGTAGTGTGGTAACAGAACATCCGCATTTTATTTTTTTATGATGGATTCGGGATAGGTGTCATTATTACTCTCATCAGTCAGTTATGTGCCATGCGTTATACACGCTTAGGCGATCATGTATCTTTCGATACATGACTAACGAGGCAGATTTTTTTTCCGCAGTAGGTTGCCATTTCTTTCTGCGGTAGACCAGTTGTCATCCAAGATTATAAAACCCGGTCTGTCTTGCTATTTACCCATAGCTGGGTGGGGGGGAGAAGAAGAGGATTTATACCTTTCCCAAGGGTATTAACACTGGAATTCGAACTCACCTCTCCGATTTCTCAATCCCAATTACTTCACCGTATGTTTTTTTTCTTTGCTAAATTCTTTTATCAAACGCCTCTTTGATTTGGCTCAGATATGCTTGAGTCGTTCAATCTTTTTGTAATCGACCCAACATTTGAGCTAAGTATTTTGTTCCTATTTACTACTTGTGTTTGTATTTAATCTCTTATGCAGATGAAAATCTTATAGTCTGTTATTATTTTGATCCGATCCATATTCGATCAATTTATTTAATCATATTTGCTGTTTGTATTGATAATAATGTTTGTTACTTACAATTTATAGTAGTTGTTAATAAGTAGGTCAAATATAATTTGTCGCGTTGTGACTGTGTAATATAATGCGTGACTTATAAGATACGATAATAATCACAAAATAAAGTAACCGATCCATGTTGTTGACATAACAGTCGCAGGATGGAAAATTACTTGAATGTTGGGATAAAAAGCAGCAATAATAAGATGAATGATAAGCTTGTCAAAAAGTAATAATAACAGTTGAAAATGATACAAAAAACATTATGATAAACTAAAGAATAATTGTTATAAACTTTATATAAAAAATAAATAAATATATAACAAAAATATTGCAATCGGAATTCATGTTTAAATTAAAAGAATAAAACTTACAGATTGTTATAGGCTCAACAGAAGTAAAATTAAGGGCCTTTTTTTCGTTCGTAATTTTAAGGTCGTCACATCGCGAGTCTTGTAACACATTAATGTTTTAGGGGCATTACATGTACTGCACCCATAGTGGCAATAGTGTATCTTGGGCAAGCGACTAAGAAAGTCGGTTCACTGTGTCGTGTGAGACAATTTTTCTCTCCAGAATCTATCTTCTTACATATAACTCTACCATTCGTTCATGCTTAGAATATTGCTGCTACATATAGTCCGGTGCCCCTGCTATTTATCTTGAGCTTCTTGATAAGATCCAAAGAAGAATCCGCAATATTATCGGTCCTGATCTGGCGGCTCGTCTTCAGTCACTTTCCCACTGCCGTAAGGTTGCCTATCTGTGCCTTTGTTATAAATACTTTCATGGTAATTGTTCGGATGAGCTCTTTGCTATGGCTTAAATTGTTGTTTTATTTCCCTCCCCCCTCAGACAAAAATTGCACACATGGCGACTAGTTAAGACTTCATAGAAATTCTGAGGTGGATGTAGTAAGAATGGTAAGTAAGAATGTGTTGTTTTGATCTAAGGAATATTGTGGTATGTTTTGGTCAGTGATTGTGGCGAGCTAAGTTTAATTATAAGACAGAAGAAGACCATCATTTCCCCCTTTGGGGCTTGAGCCACATTTTTGTAAATTTTACAAAATAAATATTGCTCTTCGCTATGGTACCTAGACTTTTTGAATTTAAGCGCAGTACTAGACTGGCGTCGAAATCAATTTACTGTTGAGCTGGCTAGGTGAAGCCGTAAATTCTATGCTAACAGATTTTTCTCTCGCAATTTTTGTTTGTGGAACTCCCTTCTGGCTCAGTGCTTTCAAGCCAATTTTAATCGGCCAAAATTAAATACAATGGCAATTGCTATCTACTGTTCTCCTGATTACTCTTTTCTCTTTCCGCTCATTATTAATGTTTCCGTTCTTAATTCTTTCACACCTTGTAACCCCTTGTGTTTTAGTAACTTTACTGCTTTGCATGGAATGATACCGATTTAAAAAAAAAAGAAAAGAAAAAGTTCCTCTGGTTTTGAATTTTGAGTTTTCTTTTTCCTGCCACCACAAGGCAAGAGATCCTAGTCTACCCTGGTATTCGACTTAGCTGGAGGGAGGTAGTTCATGCTTTTTTTCAGGGCTATTAGCACGAAGTGAACGTAACAAAATCGAACAGGAATGGAACTCGGCACGTCAAATTTACTTTCCGATTTAAGTTACATCTTTTTCTTGCTGATTAAAAACGCACTTCGTCGTGTTAGTTTGCGGTCAAATTTTAATAGCAATTGGGGAATTAACTCATCTCAACCTTACACCTGAACGGTCATTCTTATATGTCTTTTAAGCTGGACTGTAAAGTTGTCAGATTCTTGCTCGAAGAAATGATACATAAATTAACTTTGAAAATATAGCTATATAAACTATATTATTATTTTGGAACGTTTTCATTTATCCTCACATTTCTAACCTACCAAGAATTAATGTATCTTCAGAAGATTAAAATAGGAAAAACGTGAAATTTTCATGGGTACTTTTATTTCAATTCATATTTATTTACTAATTACCATAGATGTTATTTCCAGTCATTTTTTTATTCATTTTTGTTATAACAATCTGCAGTGATAAGACTTTTCAAATGTTTTCTTTGTTTTTTGTACTTTTTTAATCACAATGTCGATCCTTGATTAAATTAGAAATTCATACACCAGTGAGTCTAAATAAGATGTATTTCTATGAAATATCTAGTGTTTACGTTGTGTAATTGAATTTTATGGTCGAAAATGAAACAAAACAAGTTTTCAGTCGAAAGGGAAAACGTTTATTTTATAGTAAAAATAAACTAAACAGTTTTCCTTTTTGCTGAAACCATTGCCGCAACTTTTCTGCTTTATTTTACGTTCGCAAGTTTTCAGAGCTACTTATACTAACTTCGAGCAAGTTGCCCTAGATAGAAATAACTGGAGATATTTGTGCCAGAGTAGTATCATAAATTTCAAAATCAGTCGTATTGACCGGCTAAGAGATGAAAGACAACGACGAAATTCGTCAGCAAATATTTCTGTGGCTATGTCCAATATCTGCATACAAGTTCACAATTGTATGCAGGTCACTAGCGGGCCTGAAGCGTCAGGTACGGCATAAACATAAAATCTGAATGAGGTTGTTGGATCCTCATAGATCGAAATCGACGGGAGAGTCCATCATATATATATATATATATATATATATATATATATATATATATATATATATACACACACAATATGAAAAGATTAGTTAGTTTTTAAATATCTTTTTTTGTTTCGTAAATCTGATATATATATATATATATATATATATATATATATATATATATATATATATATATATATATAAAAAGAAAGAACAGTAAGATGTAAATCCAGTAATTTTAAAAAGTTACTCCAAAATTCGCTTGAGGATGAAATGGAACTAATGTCTTTAATTTAATTACAAAATTAAATTCGGGGCTTTTTAGCTTCCATTTTTTGAAACATGGTTAGAACTGTGAAGAAAAAAAAAAACATATTTTAAATCAATAAAATTTATATATATATATATATATATATATATATATATATATATATATATATATATTAGAGCTGTTGGATTTTCAATATGGATATTTTAATCTGTTGCATTTTAAATATTGGATATATATATATATATATATATATATATATATATATATATATATATATTTGTGTGTGTGTGTGTATTTTCACAGATTCGCTAAAAATAAGCATACCATAATGAAAAAAAAATGCACCAAACTTAATAGAAACAGTTCAAAGCTGCAAAGATAAATGTAAAACACTTAGTAATTATGAGAATGGCTACAAATATCAGGAGAATGATTCTAAAAAAAATTCTTTTTTCATACCAAAGATGGCGGGAATGTCACTAGAACACAAGAGTTTACAGTGAGTGAATGTGAGAGAAAAGAATGACTATAGGGAGGGTTGAGGAAAGGAGAAAAGATGTAGAGGATTCAAGAAGATAGCAATTGACATTGTATTTAAATTTTTGAGGTTGTAGTTATCAGGGAAGCAAGTAAACGGAAGGGAGTTCCAAAGATGGGAAGTCTGAGTAAAGAAACTGTTGAAGTAGAAGTTGCGATTGTATTTATTTCAACAGTAAACAGGTGGGACCTAGATGTTAATCTATTTGTACGCTTAAATTCGTCAGAGCTATTGCCATGAAAATATTTGGAGAAAAGACAGTGGGAAGTCACGTCAAGTCGGTGAGAAAGTGACTGAAGTCGAGATGCCAGGTCAGGATCGATTACATTACAGATCCTTCTTCGGATTTTGTCAAGAACCTCGAGATGAACAGGTGGAGTACTTGACCAGATATGGCAACAGTATTCAATTCATGGACAAATGATAGATTTGTAAATGTGCAAGATGGACTCTGACGAGAAAAAAATTCTGAAACGTTACAGTGAGTCAACTTTGCTTGCAGTAGATACAGCTATTAATTCGATATATTCGCTGCATTTCAAGTCAGTTGAAAACATGAGGCTAAGAAGGCACAATGTGTTGCTCTCCAGTAGTCTAACGTCAGCCATGCTGATGGCAAACAGAAAAGGTTCTCTGTGGTGGTTAAATGAGAAAAATTAAGTTCTTGTGTTCTTGCTATAATAAAACCGTTATTTTATAACAGCCATAAAATGTGAATTACTACTCGAGGGTTTTATTGGTGATAAATTTATAAATATAATAAATTCAGAGAATTTTTCAATCTCTCGAGTGTTTATTTCAGAGAACAGATAACAGACAAGTAGTATGTTTTTATAATTTTGTTCAGTATATTTTTTTCCATTTAATGAGATGGATGAACTTTTAATTTTCAACAAACCTTGACATATTTGAGAAGGATATTAAATAAAGCAGATAGGCATAAAAAATAAGAGAACTAACAGGACAAAAGACATGCTCATCAACAGGATGCATAAAAATCCAAGGGGGGGGGGTGGATACTGATAACAGAGAAAGAAAAAATACTTCAGAGATGGGACGAATACGAAGGAGAACAACTGGCAAAACACAAGGACCAGAAAATCTGAAGCAAAATCAGTACTGATAAAATCGAACAGAAACAAAGCAGCAGAACCAGACGGAATGGTAATAGAGATGCTGGCAGTCTTAGATGATTTCGGTATAGACAAGATTACAGACATAATAAAAGAAATATATAACAATGGGGATATACGGAGGACCTACGTAGATCCATTGAGAGAGCAATTGCCTAAGAAGCCAAGTGCAAGCGAATGTGAATTCCATCTGACAATCAGCTTAATGAGCTATGTAACAAAACTTATCCTAATTCTGATGAATATAGCGCGCAGCAGAATCAGAACAGAAATAGGACAAGAACAGTGCGGGTTCGATAAAGTCACTGGAACAAGGAATGCGATATTTGTGCTCGGTATATATTGATATGTTATTAGAAAGAGTAATACAAATGCAAAAGAATGTGTACCTGTGTTTTATAGATTATGCAAAAGCGCTTGATAAAGTACATCGCAACAGCTAGGTAACCTTGAAACAGCTAGGTAACCTTGGCATATTTGGGAAGGATATTGTTAAAAAAAAACCCCGCCTACATACAGATAGAAAATGAATACAAAAATAGAAAGGGATGTAAGACAAGGACTATACAGTGAGGCGATTCTGAGAAAATTAAAATTTCTACCAAGATTCATCATTGGCGGCCATAATCTTAACAACATAAGATATGCAGATGATACAGTATTGATAGCAGACAGACAAAGGTAACTATAAGGTCGGCTACAGAATGTAGTGAAGGAAAGCGAGAAGAAAGGACTAAACATTAATTGCAAGAAGAAAGAATGTATGGCTGTTTGCAGATGGAACAGTCCAACTTGCAAATTACACATTGGGAATATCAAAATCAAACAAGTAGGGCAATTTAAATGTTTGGGAAGTGTTTTAACAGGGGTCAGAAATTGCGACACTGAAATCCGAAAGCGCATTGGGATAGCGAAAAATGCTTTCCAAAAGTTAAGCAAAGTATCAATAAACATAAACATTTCGTTAAAAGCAAATAAAAGAGTATTGAATTTTCATGTAATATCGGTCCTCCTATATGACAGAGAATACTGGACAATCACCTCACAGATGAAGAAGTAACTTGAAGCAATAGAAATGTGGTTCTACAGAAGGATGCTGTGAATACCATTGACCGAATATATGAACAACGACGAATTTTTACTGAAAATAGAAACAAATCGTACTTAACATCAGGAAGAGAGAGAGAGAGAGAGAGAGAGAGAGAGAGAGAGAGAGAGAGATGAAATTTCTATGTCACTTAATGGGGGTTGGAAAATTTGATACTTACAGAACAGATTAAAGGCACGAGGGACAGAGGAAAACAACACATAACCTACCTAAGGGTTTAGGAGAGATAACAAAAAATATTAAGAGCTAAACAGGACAAGGAATTGTGGAGAGCCATGATCGCCAACATTCTAAATGGACACGGTACATACAAGAAGATTTATTTGTTTATAATTTTATTCAGTACATTTTTATACATTTAGTGAATATTGGATGAACCTGACCGTTTTCAACAAGTAAATCAATTCTGGGAATCGTCTCAAAGTGGTTTATATGTACGACCATTTTCAGTTGAGAGTCTTGCACGAAATTTAGTTTTGATCATATGCATTACTAAAAAAAACCCTTCTTCACAATGGGAAGTGGATGGGAATAACAACAGATTTTCCAGACATTATTTTAGAGACTAATGGTTATGATTTCGCCATGGAACACCAAATATTTGGAAAGGGTGAGATTTCAACAAAAATATCTTGGCTATTGAATCATACAAACATTCTACAAATTCATTTTGCAACTTGTTTGGAGGAAATCCGGGGATAATTCGAAAGTGATACTAAACGAGTTGATAATCAAAGAGGGAATATAGAAAGCAAATTGTCTCTTTCTTTCGGTAAAAAAGTACAGAAGGTTTGCAAAGTTGTAATTATAATGGGGGCAGATCAAGTTACACTTTCCATTGCAATAATCGACGACGATTAAGCAAAAAGCATGAATTGAAAATAAAGAAAAAACTTCCTTTTCTTTGGAAACCTGACTCAAACAGCACCAAGGCATAGCAACACAAAGAAAATGAAAGAAGAGACTATTGAATAAATAAACAATGATAACTCTTCATCTAAAAAAATTGACAAATTAAGATGATTACATCTGCTACAAATACGAACAATAGGATATGAATTAAGATCGGAGAAGGAACAATGTAGCTATATGACTAAATTTGATTGAGGGCTGCTGGTTAGATTTTGTGGCCATATCAATAAGGCATTTTCTCATTAAGATAGTTTATCATGTGTTGCGGATATGAGCTGAAATCTCATTGGAAATTTCTTTTTTCATTTATAGTCCATACTGTTTATTCAACATTAGGATAATATAATGAAAAAAGAAAAAAAGAAAAGAAAAAGAAGCAAAAACAAAGGAAAAGAAAAGAATAGCGTTAATACAAAAAGCAACAAAAACAAGATGCGAGGAACAATACTTCGGAAATTTCAACACAATGACAATCGGCAATCTCAGAAAAAAGTGAATAAATTGACACTAGTTCAACTGTCTTAGTCACCTAGTCGTGGTGATGGGTCAGTTGAGGGCCTTGTCACTTTGTTGCGAGAATCATCGCTTTTTGTTGTGAGTTGTGAACGTTTTTTCAGTAAGCGTTCATTTGTCTCACTAAAAATATTTGACGGACTCATGTGAGTCCGGGTAAAATAATAAACACAAAAACATAGATTTTAAACAAACAAGAATTAATTCATGTGTTAACGAAAGAAATTATATTAGAGTCGAAAGGAAAGGAAAAGACATTAAAAACTTAGCTGTTAAGAATGTGCTTGTTTGTGTGTGTGATAAAAACATCTGTGAGATGTATGTATGTGCGTGTCTGTGAGAGTTCAGTCGTTAGTGAACCGAGGAAACGAGCATGCCCTAGCAGAGGTGTTCACATGTACCAACCACCACATATTGGAGCAAGAAGAAGAAGAAGAAGAAGAAGAAGAAGAAGAAGAAAAGAGGAGGCGGTGGAGGAGGAGGAAATGTCTGTCTTTTTATCGTCTTAAACAGCGCCTCCTTATGGACGTTTGTTGAAGTCAAGTGGGGTAACCCACAGGTCTTTTATACTTAGTAGGTGTCAAATATTAAAGAAAATAATTCAAATTTCTTTAAAAGAAAACAACAAAATTTCAGAGAATCTGAAAGAGAAAAGAAATAAGGAGAGAAAGCTAAAAAAAGAGTTGCGGTATATACATATATATGCATGTGAATACCATCAAATATATATATATATATATATATATATATATATATATATATATATATATATTGATGGTATTTTTTTAGTGTAGCGTAGATAAATCCGGAAAAAAACTAATGGATAATCAAAACTGCTTTTTTTAATATGAAAAAATAATACATTTCGATGAAACTTTATACACACTTATATAACTTACAAAAAATCACTTAGTGTGCCCACCATTGGCAGCCACTACTTTCTTCAGGCGAGACCGGAAGCTGGATTAGGCCTTGGTGACGGCGTCCCTGTTCATGTTGGCCATGTCATCCCTGAATGTTGCTTTGAGACCCTCCTTAGTGTTGTATGGGGTGTTGTTCAACTCTCTCTCTCTCTCTCTCTCTAAGACGCTCCCACACAGAATAGTCGAGAGGATTGCAGTCTTGCGATGATGGGTGGAGGCATGTGCAAATGATGCCTCTTGATCATATAAGATTTATAATTCAAGTTCTTCTTGGCAATACGCCTGATTGTTCGCCTGTTGGTGCCCATTTTCCTCGAGCCTTTGCTAGAGTTCTCCTTGACAACCCCGGCAACGTAGACGACGGACGCGGGTATCCTGGTGGCGCCAGTGCGCTTCTTATGAGTTTTGCGTTCTTGCCTGAAACTGTCCTTGTCGCCTGAGGTCCCATATACCTTTGCAAAATTATAGACCATGGTTCTAGGGTATTTAAGCCACTCAGTGGTTTCCTTAGCTTTGTGACCGACCCGAAGGCTCTTCACAACAAATCGATGATCGTATTCTGAAGACATGTCGATTACTAAGCCCCTCGGTCGTCAATGGCAGGCATCTTGGCAAGCAAAGGAGAGGTTAATCCACACGTATTCATATCTAAAAGGTATTGTTATCATTTCACCCCAAGGAAGGCGATAATTCCACCAAGACGCAAAGGGTTACAGGGATTGAAAGAGATTGAGAAAACTTTCGTGAGGAGAAGTGAGGATAAGGAGAAAAAAGGAACAGGATACAGAAGATAGCGATTGACGTTGCATTTAAATATCGGATGATTGTAGGCGTCAGAAAAGCAAAGAATCAAAAGGGAGTTCCGCAGGCGAGAAGTGCGAGAAAAGAAACTATTAGAATAGAACTGACGGTTTCATCAAGCTAGTAAGACGGTGAGACTTAGTTGCCAATTTAGTAGCACACCTAAATTCATGCAGTCGAGGCACTAAGGGGAACAGTTCATTAGAACAATTGCCATAAAAATATTTGTAGAAAAGACAGAGTGGAAATCATGTCACGACGGTGAGAAAGGTACTGAAGTCGAGATGCCAGGTCAGGATCGATTACATTACAGAGCCTTCTCTAAATTTTGTCAAGAGTTTAGAGATATATAGTAGGAGCACCAGACCAGATATGCCAGTAGTATTCAATGCGCGGACGAATGGTAGATTTATAAATGTGTAAGAAGGATTCTAACGAGAAGTATTGTACGTCACGACACAGTGAACCAACTTTCCTAGCAGTAGACCTAGCAATTGATTCAATATAATCACTCCACTTCATGTCAGTTGAAAACGTGAGTTCAAGAAGGCGCTGTTGATCGCCTGGAGTTTATCATCAGCCATGTTGATGGCAGACACAAAAGGTTTTCTAAGGTGATTAAATGAAAGCAGTTTTGTTTTGAAGGCGTTAAAAATTACAAGCCATTCCTTGCTCCTGTTAACCATTGGAGGTCTTTTGTGAGAATTTGCCAGTTTTACTTTGTCAGATTTGTTACTAAGACAGGAGTAAATAGTTGTGTCGTCTGCATAGATATATAATTGGGAACTGATGATATAAGGAAGGTCGCTGATGAAGATCAGAAATAGCGTAGGTCCAAGGATAAATCCACAGGGGTCCCTGCATTAATATGAAATGAATTAGAAGCGTGTACATTGAACACAGCCTTTATTACACAATTTGTTAGGAACGATTGAATTAGGAGAAATGTTTATCAAGAGACAGCGTAGCCCTTTAGATTTTGGAGAAGGTGCCAAGCACGCCTTTGAGATATTTAGGGCCGCAACCCGAGCTTCGACGTTCTTATCTGAAGCTTGATAGACAAATTTAGTGATGGCTGTTAACAAATCGGCTGTAGACCTGGAGGCCATATTGTTTATTCGAAAGTAGTTCGTATAAAGTAATATGCTTAAACAATTTTGTGTTGATTAGAACTTCTAATACTTTTTCAAAAAGAGGTAAAGGACTAATAGAGCGATAATTTGAGGGGTCATATGCGAGGTATTTATTTAAGGTTGGAGAGAACAAGAAACAGTTCAGGAGCACATTTCTTTAGGATAACTGCAAGACTTGTGGGGACCTAGATTAAAAATGATAGTAAAAACCATGAAATAGTTTATGTGCATATCACTCAGCAGAGACTGTTCTATGGGAAAATAAGATATTTTAGATGAGGCAAGAGTGGAGTTGGAAGAGAATTTCCAGGCAAAGCACACTGTTTTATCGGCAATAGATGACAATACCTGAGACTGACTGAAAGATTGAAGAGAAAACGAACTTATTTACTATTAGATTTTTCTTAAATCTCTTGTTGAGACAAAGTCATTTTTGTTCTGAGCTTACCAATGTTTTCAAGGTTATCTATGATTTTTCTGGGATCTCTTTTCAAATATTTTCTGATTTCCAATATTGTTTCCGCACACTCACTACCGTTTACAGTATCTTGTTTCTCTTTTCAGGTCATATCTTTCATATGACTCAACGCAGTCTTTGTACATATGAAATTAATAAACTATAATATCTATGTAATTATATTTACAATATGAAGCACAACTCATAATTTGCATAATAAAATCTCACAGCGCCAACTAAATTATTGGAAATATTTCGAATAAAAAGAGATATTTTAAATTTGCATTGCACATTTATCATACAAATATATGCGAAAAATTCAGATATAAATAAAATATATTTGTAAAAAACAACATAAATAAAGACAAACGGTAAACTTTTCTTTACAAACGTGTTTTGTCCTCTGATGGATTTTATCACGGCAAATATAAGGATTTTATTTTGCCACATGTATTTATAACAGAAGAGTTAAATGAACTGTCATTTAACAATAAATTAGTCCTTGGAGCATTTGGTGATTATGTCTTGTTGCTATTGAGTTTATGTTGTTAATATCTGTTGGATTATCGCCCCTGACTAAAATTACAGGTGGCATGAGTTTTCAAAGGATAACTCTTTTTTTCCTTTTGACTTTGAAGCAACAACACGTGTTTTTTCTTTCTTTCATAATATGTAAGTCCTTCAGAGACATCAACTGAAGGTGGTGCTGAGCTATCAATAACTTCACTGATAAAGTTCATTTTCTTTCCTTATTTTTCTGTAAATATCTTTGCTAATACATTTATTAATTTGTATTTGTTCAAAATTCCTTGTCTTGTATTTTTTTGCCCGGAAATGTTGTTTACATGACAGGTTATGCCAAGATTTGTAAAACAATAATTCTTTCCGTTTCGCAACATATTCTTTATTCCCTAAAACAGAATTTCTCTTAGCAAATGGCTGCTTTCTAAACAAGATAGCAGCCAAAACAATATGGTCTTTGATGATAGCTTCCATAACAATTACTTTGTCTGTCTTCTTGAACGCCCAAAATATATTTCATTTTCTTGGCTGGATGTGTGTACGTTCCTAAAAATAACATTTTAAAACCATCAAAAGGCAAAAATAAACATGAACAAAAACAAATACAAAAATGGAAGAAAATATCAGTTAGATTCTAATATTTTTAAATTATGGCGTGCGAGTTCAAGTTTCACTGGAAGCTGTATTTCCTTTTTCGTCATACTTCACTTTAGGCACTTAAATGGTCCGAGGATATTCACTTGAGAAAATTTTGATAAAAAGCAGACGCAAAATATACAAAGCATTACTAAAATTGGTGAAATAAAAATAACTTTGAGAAGGAAAGAAAAAGAAAAAAAGAAAAGAAAGAGAAATAAAAAAACCTCTACGTGCGTGTCCCTTCAGCACACATGCAATCATGGCTCTCCACAACTTCCTATCCCTTGTAGTTCTTACCAGTTTTTTTTGTACTATTGCTATGCTTCCCTAATGCCGTTCCGTCATCCATTCACACACTCTCGCCGGGTAGTTGGCTCGCTGTCCCCCCCACCCCACCTATATCTCTTGCTCTCAATATAACACGTGAGGGTTAAATTTTCCAAACTCTCCTTCTTCATGATGTGTCTAAGGACTTTCTCTTCCCGATTTTCTTTCTGTTGCCATTTTCTTTAAGACTTCTTTGTTGCTTACTCTCTCCGCCTATGGAATTCTCAGTATCCTTCTGTAGAACCACATTTTTTCTGTCTGTTTTTTTTTATCTTTTGGGAAATTGTCCACTGTCATATAAGAGGATGAATACCGCATAGCTATCCAGTCCTCTTTGTTTCTATCGAATTTTCCTTTTCTAAGCACCTTGCTTAGCTTTGGCAATGCCTCTTCGTTAATCCAATGTGTGTTTGGATTCTTGTGTCGCATTTTCTATTATTCGTTCAAATACTTCTTAGATATTTAAACATGTTGAGATCTCCAATTCGTAATTCGTATCCAATGCTTTTCCTTTTGCTTGATGACCTTACTTTCTGTCTTTCTGCAATTGATGGTTAGTCTTTTTTCTCGTTTTGTTTTACTACCCTTTCTAGGAGGTCCTGTAATTTTACTTCCGTGTCAGCCATCAACATTTGCGTGTCATCTGCATATCTTATATTGCCAATTGAAAATAAATCCTGGTAGGATCTCTAGCTCTCTTAGGATATCCTCACTCTAGAAGTTGAATAAATCTGGGAAGAAGAGACGCCATTATTTTACGACCTTTTCTATTTTTGTATAGCGACTCAATTTCTGTTTTGCCCATATGAAAGCGGTTTGCTCCCAGTATCAATTTTGGATTATTCTAACATCATTTGCAGATAGATAGAGTTTACCTAGCAGTTCAAATAGATCATTGTGTCGTAGCTTGTCAGATGTTTTTGTGTAATGTATAAAACATAAGTACACGTTCTTTTGAATTCGTATTAGCTTAGTTAATTAGAAATATCCAGATAGTGAAAAAATACATGAATTTTAAAAAATCTGAGGAAAGAAAAAAAGAAAAGTGGAGTATTAAAACTTAATGATAATAATTTTCCAAAATGTATGAAAAATAAAAGGAGGAAGACTGGGAAAATATAATAATTACAATAAGGTTCACCCTGTACAAGGCCTGTAGGACACTCGAGGTAGAGGATTACGTTAAGGGGCGATTTATATGGATAGGAGGGGAAGATAATGGTTGACTCTAGACTTGAACACGTTAAGATTGTAGTGATCGGGGAAACATCCTCTTGGGAGTTTGTTCCATAAGGAAATGGTTCGTGGGAAGAAGCTTTTTGTGTGGAACTTTTCACCGATGTAATACGGAGGGAATGAGAATAGTTTTCTATTATGTAAGTGGCATGACGGGTCGTAGCCGAGAAGATTAGACCTAGTGGGACCAGGAGATGGAATTCGTCTGAACATTTTCCATGGTAGTAGCGTTAGAACAGTGAGGGACTCGCCACATGTCGCCTGTGAGAGACAGGCTGGTGTGTGGAAAATAATTCTTCTCTAACAAGGACTCGTAGACGCTTTTGAACTCTATAATGACTTGAAAGTGACGTCAGGGCAGCTTCCGCCCAAATATGACAGCAGTACTCCATTTTCAGCCTGATCATGAGGTAGTGGATAGCATGAGGAGTCAGGTACTTACTGGAGCGGTACAGGAAGCCGATAATTTTATCTGCATCTTTAGCGATGGATCGTATATAGGAGTTCCACTTAAGGTCGGGTGTGAATTTTAGGCCCACTATCCTCCCAAGGCACGGTGCCTCCACGAGGGGACACCATTCATCGTAACTGGCAATATTTCGGGGTCTGTAGACCGAATTATATACTAAAAATGGAAATAAAATGAAAAACAATCTGTTCATTGTGTAGCAATTTTAACAAACTAGGCTTGAAAGCCATTACTTCAATAAATAGTTCTATCCTCATTGGAGCCTCAAGACTTTGTGCTAGGTCAGATTAAACTTAATGCCCTTTAGTTAAAAAGATGACTAAGGAATTGGCTTTGCTGTTACTTTTGGAGGGAACTGTATATATATATATATATATATATATATATATATATATATATATGTATGTATGTGTGTGTGTGTTTGTGTGAGGGCCTGATCGTAATTTTGGTATAAAAGTGCTTTAATCTAAGAGTATACAGAAAATGCTTTGATCGCTAGATCATCCACGGCAAATTTGTGTCCAGGTTCTTACATTTCACCTTTCTTGGCAGATCTTCTATTATCGCAACAATAAAATTGGTAAAAATAAAAACAAAAGCATAAAGAAACTGTGTAAAATTAGCTAAATTCAAAATTTCAACGTCCAACAACTTCCGCGTTTCCTTTCGGTGCGTAATTATAACCGAGTCTTACATTTTTATATATTTCCCTCCTCCCCGTCCTCATCGTTGTTGTTGTTGTTGTTGTTGTTGTTGTTCTTCTTCTTCTTCTTCTTCTTCTTCTTCTTCTTCTGTAAGCTGTGTCTCTTCAGGTCTTGGGCGGTCATGACTCCCCATAATTTCCTATCTTAGTAAATTTCGTCTTTTCCCTATCACTCTGAATTCATGCTCTGTCAATGATTTACACAAGCGCGTTTAGTTAGGTTATTCACTGCTTTCCTTTTTCCTTCTTGTCTTCAGTCTACCTTGTGAATATCAAAATTTTCCAAGCCCTCTTTCCTCATTATGTGCCTCAGAAATTTCAGCTGTCTCTTTCTCATATTAAGCATAATCATCCTTTTTGTTCCCATTTTATGTCAAACTTTGTCATTGCTCACATGTTCAGAGAACACCATAGATCCCCCCTCCTACATATGCATGTAATTCCATTAACAAAAGCATGACTTTAATCCGATGAAATCTTTCACGTTATACAGAATCTTTTCCACTTTGTCAATCATTTACCTAATATTTATTTATTTGTATGTATAAGAGCAAGGTAAAAAGGAGCTGAAGCAAACAATGCTCTTCTTTCTGTAGAATGTTCTGGAATATAATTATGAACAAACACTCATGGCCACTGAGTGGCACTCGAACAAGCTGTCTCAGACAAGCAGACACTTCAGTAAAATCATTTCACAATGTTCTCACCTTAAGAACATGATTCATGTTGATTATTTATTTACTTTTTTGTAACCACAACAACTTGAAGACAAACCTCATTAACTATTTATGCCTCCGAAGCAAAAAAGAAAAAAAAAAAAGAAGAAGTAAAAAACAGATGAGTGTTGGGCAAATATTTCTATAATAACTACTGCAACTTTTTGTTTTTATTGATGCCATGTGAAACTGTTGAATGTTCTGCAAAGATTTTTTTTTAAACAAATGTAGAATTTTGTATACATTTTTTTAGAATCATTTCAACCGAAGTAAGATGATAATGCCACTAAGATGGAAGCTGTTACTGCGTGGGAAAGAGAATGAAAAGATTTTAGTGAGGAGAACGGACAAAAAAGAACAGGATTCAGGAAGACATGCCCGGTGTTCATTCACAGAGGAACGAATGATTAAAATATCACCACAATGATAAATGAAGACATGAATCCTAATTTCAAATATATTTGGTTATTTGTTCCCGGATTCACTTAGCACTCTTTGGGTGGGGGTAGGTAAGTGACATTTGAGACATCTTCACTGCTACTTCTGTCTTTTCTCACGACAGACTAACGGACCATATCTTCTCTAAGGTCACCGTGAATTCTGTTTGCATGCAACTTTACATCTCTCCAATCACTGACAGTCGTCTCTCTTTCTTTCTTTCTTTCTTTCTTTCTTTCTTTCTTTCTTTCTTTCTTTCTCTCTCTCTTTCTTTCTCTTTCGTTGTCCATCTCTAAACAACAATGCGCGGCTTTCTGACTCTGTACGGGTGGCACACAACTGTCTTTTCCTTTATGCGATTATATAACATCATGACCGGAACTCCTTACCTTCCGATCGAGTGGAACATGACCCCAAAGTATTTTTATCTATCTATCTATCTATCTATCTATCTATCTTCTGTCAAGTTTGATAATGACAGTTTTTGTTGCAATTGTCTGGATAAGTAATGCAGTTATTTGTTAAAACTTTGCAAAGAAATTAACATTAAGTTCTTTAGTGCTCGCATAATAAGTTTTTTTTTAGCGTAATCATTTTATAGTATTTCTTGATCATAGCCTCAAGTAACAGTCTTTCTTGAAATATGAATTTAAAATTATCGTGCGAATAAATGTTTAATGAATATTTTAGCTCTCAAAACCTGTCCCAAATCTTTAACAGTCTTGAATATTAAAAAAAAACCTTATCTAATATAAACTGAATTTTGTAAGGCTTGCGGCAATATTTTCAACAACTTCACAAGAATATGTCAGAATATCACAACAAGTAGGAATATTAAATTAGATCCTCTGTTTGTCAGTTGTCTTGGCAACCATATTGGTGACTTTAATTTACAGTGCAGTAGAAATTGTAGGTGACATTTCTTGCTTCCGTTAAACTTTTTTTACTAATGCAAAATTTCTGAGGTCGTTAATGATGCAGTGATAAAAATGAGCAATAAAGTATAGTTAATAGAAAATAAGAAAAGTCAGTGAGAATGAAATAATTAATAAACAGCTTTATTGACTTTTAAAAACGTTCTCACAATGGCTTAAGTAGTATGGTATATAGAGATGAAGGTTGGGCTAATGCATAAGTAAAGGCCAAATTTACTGTCTATAGTACCATTTTATTGTTAACTCCATTTGGTTGCAGGGGTTAAAGTTGGTGACTATCGTCTTAGTTCTTTTTGTGATTTCAGAGTTCATACAGGCTCGTTGTGTTTTGACTGACAGAAATTAACTTGTTGAATTCATCCTTTCTTCTTTTTCTTCTGAAGTTGTACGTCCGGTCAAACTCGCATCAGATGAATCTCTAACCCTTGCCTCTCGAACTGCAATATTGAACCAATTTCCCACTGCAAACGAGTCTTTTTTTTTTTTTTTAGTCTGACACATCCGTGTTTTCTGCTTGATTTTTGGCGGGACATGTTGTCATTGGTTGATTATTTATGACGTTCACTGACCCACATAAGCTATGTCAGGGTTCTGTCAGTTACCAAGGATAGGAACAATAGAAGGAATGAAGGGAAGTATGCGTAATAGAAAAGAGAGAGAGATAGTTTTCTTTGTAACCCTCTTAATGAAAAGGAAAGTGTATATTCCCATATGATGTTACTACTACCTAATCCTACTACAGTAGTAAGTTAGTGAAAATTCAGTTGTAGGTCAGCACACACATTGGTGGGATTCAAACTTACCTGACATGGCGCTCTGAAGTGAGTAATTAGAACTGTTGACAAAAACTGATTTTTTTTGCGATTTGAGCGCTCTGAAAAGGATGGGTAGAAATGTGGTAGTGGGGTATTCGTAAAACGACTTACTGTCTCTGAATTTTTGCATAAGGGTGCATTGGAACGAGAAATGTTAGGTACAACGAAATTGGCAAGAGTAATCGTGCGCTCGGAGTTACATTATTCTTAAGTAGGACTTATCGATCTAAGCCGGTTGATACTAATTTCACTGTTAAATAAAAACAGGGAGATCAACCCAAACACAGGAACCCACTAACAATAACGTTTATAGCAACAACAACAAAAAAATCAATTTATCAAATGAGTTTCAGAAATTTATAAATTAAATGTGTTTTCATTTTTCTTAAATCCGGTTGACTCAACAGTTCAAGTAACTTTACTAATAGATTAATTAGCATAAAACAAAGTTTATGTGCAGATAAGAGTGATACGAGTGTTCAAAGGCAAAAGGAAATAATACATGTAAGTTGAATATTACTAATAAACACAATTATAAATAAACACAAAGTTTCTAATAATGTAAAGAAATTGCTATACAGTTCGTATAATTCTCATAGTTGCTGGTCAGTAAGATTGTAAAGAAAAAACACTGAAAAGAAAAAGTTGAATGAAGAAGTGTTTAATCATATGAGAAAATAAGAATAATAGTAATTACTGAATAAAAATTTCAGATTTCAGGTGGAGACGTCAAAAATGCTGAGTCGAAGGAACCGGAAACCAAATCCTAACCAGGAAACAAGGGATAAATCTCTATCTCTTATTAACGTCATATTTAGTGGATACACGTATTTAAGTAGACACCTCTGCTTTTGTAAACTGTGTACTAAACCTATGTTTACCTCCCTGTGCATTCGAGTGGTCTAATGAAGAAAATGAAAAAACATGTATCCACTAAATATAAACTTTCAAGTAGGTACCTCTACTGACTCGCTAAAAAATTAGCATACCACGATGAAAAAATATCCCAAACATAATAAAAAACAAAGTTTTATCGTGAAAATCTTTATGTTATTACTAAGAGGAAAGACCAATTGATGGTCGATTGTTAAATTATATTTTTTGATCTTTTTTCAGAACGCTCGAAATTTTGGTTAAAATTTATTTTTCGTCAGCCGGGGATTAGTATAGTAAATTTTAGCGTTTTTTTTTGCAGTGAAAAACATTGTATTAGAAATTCTTGCAAAAATCATATAATTTTAAAGGAGCTGTCAGGAGTTATTGACAAATAAATTAAATTATTTTAGAAATTTTTTAGAAAATTTTTGTTGAATTTTAAAAAAAAATTGTTACTCCCCCACTTTCGTGAAATTAAATATATATATATATATATATATATATATATATATATATATATATATATATATATATATATATATATATATATATATATATATATAAAATAAGAAAGAACAGTAAGATTTATAATCCGGTGTTCTTAGCAATTATTTTTATTTAAAACAAAAACAGTGCTCGATACAAACAATAGAGCATAATAATATGATTATCTTCTTTTTTAGAAATATGATTGCATCGCGACACAGAAATTTATCTTTCAAAACTGAAACTAAAATTGTAAATTTAATTATAAAAATTAAACTTAAAATCCAGAGTTTCATTCCATTGTCAAGCGATGTTAGGAATAACTTTCTAAGAAATTTACTTAATTTTATATATATATATATATATATATATATATATATATATATATATGTATGTATGTATGTATGTGTGTGTGTGCGTGATTTTGACACTTAACTTAATCTTAAGTAAATTTGAAATCATGTTAGCTATGATTTTTAGAATTTTTATCTCTACCATTAACGCTATTGTCACATTGAAAAAATATCAGCACTCTAAATTATTAAAATTAGAAATATCCAAATACAGTTACCAAATAAAAGAAATAAGATACAAAGTATTAGCAGCCTGATCTCCCTTACTTACTAATAAGATATTCAGTTATTGTTATAGCAAGACATGTTTCCTTATCATATGTGCGGGTAGTGTGACTGTTCAGTTCTAGGAGATGAATTGTTGGATCTTTATACATCGAAGACGACGGAAGACTTCATCACGCACGCACACACAAACACACGCGCAAACACACACACGCACACACACACACACAACACACACACAACACACACACACACACACACACACACACACACACACACACACACACACATATATATATATATATATATATATATATATATATATATATATAAAAGAAAGAGGTTATAGTAGTTCCAACGAGAGAAAAGTTTGTATACTAAAAAGTGCCGCAAATGTTTTTGGTCATAATGTGGATTTTTTTAGAAAAAAATATATTATATATTATTTTCCATAATTTTACTACACGGGTTTCTGGTCTCACGACCGTCTTCAGGTAAAAGGCGGAGATTTCCACATATTATTAAAAATAATTAATTTTTTTCTTTTATGTTTTTCGATGTTAAATATTCTCGATATGAGGCATTCTCTGTTTTTTTATGTTAGTTATCAGGAAGACATTCGGATTAAAACGTTTGCGGTACCTATCTTCTTTTTAATTTATATATATATATATATATATATATATATATTAGTCGTAGTTCCTCATTTCCTCCCAGGTTGTTTATCACTTCGCGAATCTCGTTAACATATTACTAAGTCGCCATCAATTCTTCTGATGAGGCGTTGGCCGAAAAAATGCGGTTTTGTCTGTTCAAAACGATTTACAAGTTCTGTCGCATCAGACATTTGTTTATATATATATATATATATATATATATATATATATATATATATATATATATGGTGGTCCATTTGATGACGAACTGTTTAATCCGACGTCTAGTGTAAAATATGTGTCACGTGGACACAGAAGACATGGGTTGGTGTCCGGTGCTTTGACCTCTCGGCGATAAAGTGCGTCGATGACCAAACAGAGTTTACGTTAAGATACGAAACTGAGCAGATATGTCTATTTTAAGAGTCAGAGAAAAATCTATGTTTATGACT